>JARLTB010000065.1:11732500-12015000 GCA_030141615.1 Unio pictorum
CCATCCGACATATTTGTACGTGTTCAGTATCTTATGATTCTGCTGCGTATTAAAATAGTTCCCATCACTCAAGTGGAGTTCTATCCCAACAAACATATTTGTTTTGGGCTCGGAATCACTAGCTTTTGTCTGATCCAACTGTTCACGCTGAGTTTGTATGTTATAATTCCCTTCATTGCCGACATCCATATAAAACCTTATGACAAAGTCAATAGAGTTCTTACCAGAAGGACATGAAGAAAAGCTATATGCCGTATTCATTTTCTGACCAAAGAAAGATGAAATGCAGTCTACATGTAGTCCTATTAATTTTACTCCTATCTATTTCTAGACTAGTACGTTGCTTAGATATTTCCTTAATTTTTCCTTTTTTTGTCATTAACGTAAGCGCATTACTTTGTGAGTTCAGATGCATGGACGCTATCTTAATTATGTTTTGATCAAACGTTCAGTAAATAGATAGAAAAATAATCATGTAGTCTTCTTTGTAGAAATAAAAACACTTTACTGCATCTTTTAAAGTGTGTAAGCTTTCTGTAGTGCCTGAAACTCCAGTATATGCCCTATCAATTCAAGCAAACAATGATGACGATAAAATTTTCATTGATGCTTTCTACCAAATAAGAGTAACATTTGTTTAGACCAGTGGAACATATAGCAAACTCAGAACAAACAAAGTATAGTAGTACGGGGGGCGAATCCGATAACTTTTTTAGGCGTCGATTCGGCAAACCAAGGCTTCTTCGTAAATGCTTAATAGAAGCGTCCATTTGGCGAAGAAAAAAGACGCCATGGTTGTTGTCACGCCCTCCGTACTACTAACGTGTTAACAATTTTTTTTTACGACGAAAATCATTTAGGATTTCAACCAAAATATTTGATCAAGTCCGATACGATATCGCGTCCGAGGATCTGATAAATTTATCGTTAGAAATCCATGTAGAATTTACTGAGCGTGACTAAAGAAATTTTTAAATCGATGATAATCCATATCACCGCCGCACCAAGTTTGCCAAATATTTCGTAGCGTATGTGTATCAACTCCGAATGTATACAGCAAGAATATTACAGTTGTTTCTATCACTTGTGGTGTTTGAGTGTATCGTTGAATGACATATATCACGTCAGTGTTTTAATGCCTGCCTCTGGAAAAAATCCTTGCAGGATTCTTTTGATTGTCTAACATTACATCATCTTATACAACGAGATTATTAATACTTCCATTGATATCATCAATGCTTGGTGATTCCTCGATATCCGTTATAAACTCAATAACATTATAACCGGCAATCTCTGAAATATTCTCGTTAAAATCCTTTAACACTTTGTAGCATCGCTGATCATCTACACTCGGGGCAATCAAATATAAATTATCCCATTTCATCCATCTCGTTATTAAATTAAATAGTAGTTGTGTTTTGCATCCAGATGGTCCGATTATAATCGCGCGAATAGAATTCGGTAGCGCTACATGATGCTTAACTGGTTCTCGTGTTTTTGTTGCCGAAAAATCAATTACATTCATGTTATGATAAATATATTATGGATCTATATTGTGTGAAATGTAATAAACGTACTGGCACAGATGACTTGACGACGATTACAACTAAAAATAACAGATCAGCACTTTCTGGTAAGTGCGTACAATGTAGTAAAAAAAAATTAGATTTGTTTCGAAGGATTTAAAAAAAAACGAGGAGGTGATATTGCAGCCAAGTTAGTAAAACTCCCAGGAACACCATGGGCAAAGTATCCGGGAGAAAAACACCTTCCAGGGTATAGTTATTGTGGACCCGGGACCAGACTCGATATCAGACTCGATGATCAAAACCAGCCTCAACGTGGTGAAGATCCAATAAATGCTATTGATAAGGCGTGTCATGCTCACGATGTTGCTTATAAAAGCAGCATTCTGTAAGACAGACATATCGCAGATGTGAAATTAATTCATGGATTTAATTCTATCACTGATAAATCCTTCAAAGAAAAATTGGCTTCATGGTTTATAAAATCAGCGATGAAAGGTAAATTAATGATGGGTGCTGGTAATTAATAACAAAATGGAATCTATTTATTATTCTCCAAGAGGATACTGGAGGGGTAAAGCAGCAATTGGTAAACTCGCTAGCGCAGCAAAGGTAAAAAATACCACTGCAGCGGATTGGTTATCCAAACATGCGATATGGCAATTTATATACCACCACCTAAACAAATTACCTTCTCGCATTTTAATGTCAGCGTCCCTAATGAATTTCATCAAGCTGATATATTATTTCTGCCGCATGATGGTGTTTACAAGTATGCGCTAACCGTTGTTGATGTTGCAAGTCGATACAAACAAGCAGAGCCGCTAAAAACTAAATCATCAACTGAAATGGCTTCTGCGTTTGAGAGGATTTATCGAAGGGGTCCTCTGCACTGGCCAAATCGATTACAAGTTGCCAATAATTTCAAGGTGTAGTGTTATCAACAATGAAAAATAATAATGATGCGTTACGACGAGGACATACTGCACTACATCGCGATCAGGCAATTGTTGAACGATTTAATCGCACACTTGCTGAGCGGTTATTTGGATATCAATACGCGAAGGAATTTATTCAGGATAAACGATCTCGTGAATGGGTCAAGAGATTACCAGGCGTAATTTCCACGCTAAAAAATGAGATTACTCGAACAATCAACATGAAACCTAACAACACGATTAAAAAGAAGTATATACCCGTAAAACCTCAACATGATTTTTCAAAACAACCAATACTCGGTAATGTCACTGTTAGGTATTTATATGAACCAGGAGAGCTCGAAGGTGGCAAAAAAAAGAGCTACTGATCCTATATGGAGTGTCACCGCACATACAATGTCTAGTATAACACGATCTATGGGTAGAACAGCAATCTATATATTGGATTCAACTTAGATTTACTCGTGAGCAACTACAAGTGATACCCGAGGATACTCAATTACCACCACGTGGTCTTAACTAGCACCTCTTCGTCTGTTGCACTCAAGACAAGTCGCATCACATTATCTCAAGTATGACCAATACTGCTATTTTTTCTGTCTACTGTAAATTGGCGAGGATCTTTATCCGACCAACGCCAATTCATTATACAATTGTAACTCGCTCAGTGATTATTTTGTTGTTGTTTCGGTGTGATTATTAATTTAGCATCAATGTCATATTCTCGTTTATTTTTTTATCCTGCCATCGTTATAAGTAACAATTGTACCCAATTTGGTTCCATCGGACAAGAAAGCGTCTTTACGATTTACATATATACCCTTAGATGTTACATCCGCGATTATAAAATCGTATTCAACGCTATCTATAATCAACCGTGAAGAATATCGTTTATTGTCGTATTTTCCACCCTCTGTGAACTTACCAATTATTCTTCTACCGAAATCTTTTGCGTCTTTTTTTCTAATTTCATATAGCTGTTTGGACCATTTCAAGATATTTTCCTCGTCGAGATCGAGAAATTGTTTTCTATTTTCGCTGATTATACTATCTAAACTATCAGGTTGTGGTAACCAGACTTCAGTCTGCGCTCGATATGATATAATCGCTTCACTGACAATCATCACTGACAATCAGCGATATGAGCATTTTATAATCAATCATATACCGTAATAACACTATTGGCATCCAGTGTTTTTCAAAGATGTGTCTACGAATCCAAACATAACAACACGGATGAAGTCCTGTAGCCAATTCAAATGATACCACACGAGCGAATCAGGTTAAATCAAAATCGGGTAATGGTCCATAAATCGCAACACGGGTCATTTCGTGTGTGGGATGTCCAAATCGTTTAAAGTACTCATTGCATTCTCCGTACCCGAGAAAACTCCCGGGATAACACGCAACTATATCAACGGAAATAATACTTTCGCGGTGTTATTTTGTATTCCAAAGTCCACCATGGCCATACTCAATGCAGCTTGATTTGATATCTGATAGAAATTCAGCTCTTGTTGGTTTCCACGTGTTTTTTTTTCTCGCAAAATGAGCTGCAACAGACGAAATTGTAAAACAGTTTGTTAATAATTGTTCGTCGTAATCCGTTGAAAAACTACTAGCTAGTTTTTTCATCTCGTTGTGGAGGTCTTCAGTGCGGTATAATTCTCCATTGAGTCTTACAAATTGATTGAATTTGCCCTCTTCGTTTTCAAAACTGTGAAGTAACCACACTGACACAGGATCGTTTTTACTTAACTGGTAAATAAAATAAAATAATTTCTCCTTTGTGGAGAATTCGGGGGAGAACTACGCGGGTAGATATTTTATTGTTCTATCTCGCGGAAATATTGCTACTGCAGATGTCCACGCGTGTTCGTTATGATCAATAATTTTGATTGAAGCTCCATTTCATTTATATTTCGGTTCATATAATATCTCGCCTGTTATCGTCGTTACCGATATTGGGAATCTTAATGATGTTTCTAATTTAGTTATATCCTGGATCGTTGCCCCATGCTCCCTTACTGTTAGTTCCCTTTCATTTAGTTTTTTACGTCTAGATCAGTCAATTGGTTTCCACGCAACGCATTTGTGAAGTGTTCTATTATTCGTTCTGCTACACAATTTATCCTTGACAGTTTCATTGGTTTTAATTTATCAGTACTTGGTTTATCATTTAACGGATAGATTCCATAAACAACTGTTGTTTCAGGATAAGATTTCTCGTAATATGGTTTGTTAATTCCAGTTAATTCGGGGGAGAACTACGCGGGTAGATATTTTATTGTTCTATCTCGCGGAAATATTGTTACTGCAGATGTCGACGCGTGTTCGTTATGATCAATAATTTTGATTGAAGCTCCATTTGATTTATATTTCGGTTCATATAATATCTCGCCTGTTTGTTAATTCCATATAATATAATATTCATATAATATATATTCATATTCATATAATATCTCGCCTGTTTGTTGATGGTTTGTTAATTCCAGTTAATTCGGGGGAGAACTACGCGGGTAGATATTTTATTGTTCTATCTCGCGGAAATATTGTTACTGCAGATGTCCACGCGTGTTCGTTATGATCAATAATTTTGATTGAAGCTCCATTTCATTTATATTTCGGTTCATATAATATCTCGCCTGTTATCGTCGTTACCGATATTGGGAATCTTAATGATGTTTCTAATTTAGTTATATCCTGGATCGTTGCCCCATGCTCCCTTACTGTTAGTTCCCTTTCATTTAGTTTTTTACGTCTAGATCAGTCAATTGATTTCCACGCAACGCATTTGTGAAGTGTTCTATTATTCGTTCTGCTACACAATTTATCCTTGACAGTTTCATTGGTTTTCATTTATCAGTACTTGGTTTATCATTTAACGGATAGATTCCATAAACAACTGTTGTTTCAGGATAAGATTTCTCGTAATATGGTTTGTTAATTCCAGTTAATTCGGGGGAGAACTACGCGGGTAGATATTTTATTGTTCTATCTCGCGGAAATATTGTTACTGCAGATGTCCACGCGTGTTCGTTATGATCAATAATTTTGATTGAAGCTCCATTTGATTTATATTTCGGTTCATATAATATCTCGCCTGTTTGTTAATTCCATATAATATAATATTCATATAATATATATTCATATTCATATAATATCTCGCCTGTTTGTTGATGGTTTGTTAATTCCAGTTAATTCGGGGAAGAACTACGCGGGTAGATATTTTATTGCTCTATCTCGCGGAAATATTGTTACTGCAGATGTCCACGCGTGTTCGTTATGATCAATAATTTTGATTGAAGCTCCATTTCATTTATATTTCGGTTCATATAATATCTCGCCTGTTATCGTCGTTACCGATATTGGGAATCTTAATGATGTTTCTAATTTAGTTATATCCTGGATCGTTGTCCCATGCTCCCTTACTGTTAGTTCCCTTTCATTTAGTTTTTTACGTCTAGATCAGTCAATTGGTTTCCACGCAACGCATTTGTTAAGTGTTCTATTATTCGTTCTGCTACACAATTTATCCTTGACAGTTTCATTGGTTTTAATTAATCAGTACTTGGTTTATCATTTAACGGATAGATTCCATAAACAACTGTTGTTTCAAGATAAGATTTCTCGTAATATGGTTTGTTAATTCCAGTTAAAATTCCTGGTTTGGAATCTTGACTCAGAGTGACAGTTTTTTTTATCTTTCAAGATGGGTTCAAATTTATCTTGAATAATCCAATCTCCCGTTTCTAAACGGATAATGAATTTCACTCTAAGAAAATACTTTTTCTTGTCAAGATGTGAGATTATCACTGCTGCTCTTTCGTCGTGCATGGTAGCATCAACACTACCATCAATTCGAAATGTTGACCAACAGTGAGATGCTCCTCGCGTTTGAATTCATAAAAACAATCACGAATTGTACCTAACATGGTTCTATCACGTATTAGACTCTTTGGTGCTACGGAGATTGAATCTAGCATTTTTCCAGGGCTTAATTTTAGATAATCTTTTTAACTCCTTCATATTATAATTAAAACAAGAATTTAAATAAAGAATTTATATATAATGAATCATTGCAAATGGTCGACGATAGGATCTTTAACCACGTGTAACAAATCATGCAGAAAGGAGTTATGTGGGTATCATATGCAAAGTGTCCGTGGTGGAAGTATTGGCTCAGTCCCTTACATACGATGTGAGGTAGGTGTTAGAGTAAAATCATAGTTGTGTCTCAGGGCAATTTTATTATTGTCATCGATTCATCTGCGAGGTGTTTAATGGATTGATAAAGGATGGTCTTGTTATCGATCATATTGATGGATGTCCTCAACATAACAGATTGGATAATTTAAGATCTGTTCCGCAGAGTGAGACTAATTTATTAGAAAGAACTGGGAAATACTCAAAAAATGCAAAATGCGTAAAATCGAAAGATATTCATTACGGCGGACAAAGGATATTCCAATCAATAAATGAAGCCGGTAGATATTTTGATATTTGTAGACCCTCAGTACGGTCTGTTGCAGAAAGGGGTTTATCGATCTGCTTTTTCCAAAAGAACTGGACGATAAATTCAATTTCTTTATGTCTCAATTCCATTTTGTATTATGTGCATAACATCAAAGGGGAATAACTCGAACAGGTATGTCGGCCTATGAAAGAATTACCCTCAATGGGTTTTTTTGAAACGCTACGTCATCTGATCTCAATGGTTTTCATTGGTTGATTTTAACTATCATGAATCTCAAATTAATCAATTATCTGTTTTTTGTGAGGAAACGATTATAATACGTGGTATTTACAAACAATTGTATTCTTTTTTTTTGGTGTTTTTCAGGTATTCGGTTCTGCTTCAATGTTCTCAATAATCATTATTAAGTACACGAAAGATATATAGATCACACACCTCTTCTTTATCGACTTCCGCCAATTAGTATTAACTTACACATATATTATATTCAAAATCATATACCTGTAGATAAGAACAGTTAGCATATTCGTAAAGCGTTGGAATCTTGTCCTGGAGTCCATGGTTCTAATCCCGCAAAAGACATATTGTGAACGGTACCGATATATGGTTTTATATAATTGGGGGGGGGTGAGTTACCTCCGAAATTCAAATTGTGAAACCACTATACCACACACACCGCGCCACGGTGTGAATGACTTTTCATTCAACCCGGGGTAATTTTGTGGGGGGTATGGTGGTTTCCTTTAGAATGTAGAAGTGTCATTATCATCCATTGTCATTGTATATACCATATCATTCTATAATCCATTGTTCATCATTCATTGTATATACCATTTTTATCATCTATAATCCATTGTTCATCATTCATTGTATATAACCATTGTTATCATTCTATAATCCATTGTTATATGATGTATTGTCTTGTGCTGTCCTATAACATTCATTGTAAATACCATACCATTGACGCCATTCTATAATCCATTGTTATATGTTGTATTGTCTTGTGACGTCCAGTAACCTCTTGGCACCTCCGATGTAAATTACACCTGATGGGTCCTATGAAATGTGTTGTCGTGTATATGTAACCTCTGGGCGCCTCCGATGAAAATTACACCTGAGGCACCCAAATTTGGTTCATTATGCCTAGAAACCTACCCTAACAAAACGGAGGTGTCCTTAATTAAGTATGTGTATGCCTAGAAACCTGCCCTAACAAAACGGAGGTGTCCTTAATTAAGTATATGTGTGCCTAGAAACCTGCCCTAACAAAACGGAGGTAACGGTATTGTATTGTCCTTAATTAAGTATATGTGTGGCTAGAAACCTACCCTAACAAAACGGAGGTAACGGCATTGTATTGTCTAAAAAACGGGTCAAAATTGACCCCCAATTGTTTGGAAAAATATATTAGAAATATATAATTATTATATAATATGAATTTTGAAAATATCAATGAGGTTATAACTGAGGTTTCAAAATTGAATTATCAAGGAATACAATTATCGGATCAATTAAACTGTGATCAAGTTTTGTCTGATTTTCAGGACATTGAATACAGTGCTATGAATAACAAATATGTCTTACCAAAAAGATACGCGCTGATAAACAGAATCCAGAATTATATTTGTGATTCTCTTGTATTCTGTAACGACGTCAGTAAGTTTGTCCCGTTATTTACTATCGTGGAAAGAATAAGGAAAGAACTGGGGCAGGAATATGAAATAAAACGCACAATTAATTAAAAAATCAGAAATATTAAAATGTTAATCCAAAAAAACGAAAAACCCTTTTTGGTTACCTCGGCGGAGTAAGATTCTTACTACATCGACATGTATAAATACCGTTGAGCAGATAATTCAATGGACAGGTAAAACAGGTATGGTGTGTGCGCTCAACTAGAATGAATTGTAAGGCGGTTTGAATCAATACCGGCTTTGAAATCCTATACTGGTATTTATTAATGAACGCGTTACTATAAGGAAGTAATAGTGAAGTTTTCACTGGATTTTTTTTTATTTATTAACTACTGAAAATATTTCACCGATTTATTGTTTTTTTTAATTGATTTTTGGTCATTTTCGGTCATTTTTGGGTGATTTTTCATCGACTTTTGTCTATTTTCATCAATTTTTGCCTGCCTGAGTCGGGTCAAATGGTCTATTTTCTCTAAATGAATCAATTAGATTTTTCCACTTGAAATCATTTTTTGTTGTGTTTTTAACTAAAAATATCACAAAATAGATAAAAGAAATGACAAAAAAATGACTAAACATCATCAGCGATGACACAAATATCCTGTTGGTACCTGTCGGGTCAAATGGTCTATTTTGTCTAAATGAATCAATTAGACTTTTCCCCGAAAATCAAAGATGTTTCCAGAAATCATTTTATGATGACAAAATCACTGCATTTAGATTGAAATTACTTTGTAATTCAATTGGAAGCTGCTTTGCTGTTTCAATAATGGCAAACGAAGCACTAACGACTAGATTAGCGCGTGAAAGATTTTTCCGCAATAAGAAATTAATCCCTGTCCGCGACTCTGTTAGAAATAAACTACAAGCTAGACAACGTTCGCAGACTGCGTTTACAGCGGAACTGAAGATTTGTTTAAACCAATAACCACGGCGACCAAAGATGTAAAATCAGCCACTGAAAGAGCTATGTGGGGAGATGTTCCCAAGGAGAGGGCAAGGAAAGAAACACCCCTTCATGGTATACTTGACAAAATAGCAACGGAAACTGAAAAAAAAAACATCAGCGTTGTTAACAAAACCCCTCCTGGCCCAAAAAAAAACGAATGTTCCTTTAGTGAATAAATTTACCGAGGAGGCTAAAACACGAATACAAGAAAAGAATTATCACGCTTTAAGTGACTTTGTTGTTAACAGCTATAATTCCAAAGAGGACTTTTTAGCGGACGAGTATAAAAATGATACAATATCGTTCAATGACTGAATTGATGAGTTGTATAAAATAAAAAGGGGGATTGAATTTTTAGATAGGAGGGTGAAGGATTATCAAAAATTCAAAAAAGAAATTGGTTATTATAAAAAACAAGAACGACAGCAAGAAAGAAAACGCCAAACACCAACACCAACACGAAGACGGAAAAAACAAGAAGAACCTCAATGGGATGATGATGATGATGAACCTTTTGGGTATTTACAAGATGATGATAATGCACAGGATGCAACCGGGGGGATTTTCTGGGAGTGGGGTATCAGGTAGTGGTCTTATTCGTTGTCCTGGTAATATTCTCAGCGATATAGCACAATTAGAAGTTCTCATATCAGGGAAACGAGCTGGAAAAAACTCACCGGAAATAATTAATGAAGCAGCTGATATCTGTATGCGGTTATTTCAAGGCGGTATCATGAATATTGATGTATATCGAGATTTCATTGATGAGTTAGCCGAGCATCATGGTTATCACAGTGCCTAATCACCACATTATATAAATATCATTTAAATAAGATGATCATACACTACAACCATGATAAACCAACCAGCGTCTACTTAGTAAACTCACGATTGCCTGTTTATAGAACGTACTATGGTGATGGTTTCGGTGATAACATTGCAGGGTTATTTTCAAGAATGGCTCTAAAAGTGGCACCGCTAGCAAAGCAATTATCGATGAAAGCCATTGATGTTATTCGTGATAAGAGTATTAGCGCTGTTGGAGATGTTGCGGGATGGGCGTTTTCCGCCGCGAAGGATAAACTAGCGTCGTTAGTTCGACGGCGAAGGAAACCACCAGCGACTCCATCATTGCCGTTACCATCTACAACAGTGATGCCTGCAAATGTTAGTAAAATAACAAATAACGCAATAGATCAGAAATTAGCATCGATGGTGACTTCGTTGACAGCAAGTGACCAAGATAATATTACCGCAAATATGATAGCTGGAGGTGGTTTAAAACCACGACGAAAATCATGATTTAGATCGAGGAATATATAATAAAATGTTCAAACGGTCACTTGATCCAGCCTTTGATATGGACGCCCCAGTGCACAAGGATGATTCTGTACGCGATTATCAATTTTATTCTTATCACGCAGTACAACCAGATCTTCATTCAAGAATTGAACTTCAAGTTCATGATACCGGTAAATATTTTCTATCCGCTGAAGCATTTATTGAAGTGGAAGCAGAACTTGTAACAAATGTTGCAGCTAATACAGCATACGCAGATGATGCAAATGTTCGAGTTGGTTTTGTTAATCATGGTATCATGGCGTTATTTGAAAGTGCTAAATATATGATTGATGGAAGAGAAATTGAATATATTGAGCGTGAGGTTGATGTTACCACAACAATAATAGGGTTAGCAAGATATTCTGACGATTATACAAGATCGGCAGGTCCATCTATGATGGTTTCTAAGGATATTACTGATAACGCTGAACACATTCAGTATATTAAATTACAAACACCAAGAGATACCGCAGATAATCCACAACCCGATACTCCTGAACATCGAGCAAGACCAGCTGCTGCATTTGATATTATAATTTGCGTTAACGATAATTACAACCTAGGGTTTGAAACACGTGTAGCAACTTTGAAAAGACCACGTCGACAATTTTCGTGTGCGATTCCACTGTATCATATATTTGGATTCTGTAGAAATGTCTGAAACGTTATCTATGGAGCAAAACATACAGTAGTACTCGTGCGAAAGGGTAGTGATAATGATGCAATCTGGCGTAATGCTGCTGTTCCCGCCAGTAAAGTCATTTTAAAAAAACTATTACTGTGTATGCCAGTAGTGACTCCATCAATCACAATAGAAGAGCGGCTACTATTGTTTATGGATCATGGAGGAAAGTCATTACTAAGTTGGTTATCAGTGACCACAGACACCATGGATTCTAATATTGATGGCACATTTACATGGCACCTGGCATCAAAACAAGGTATTTCAGCTCCACGTCATATATTTATTGCGCTACAGGATAGGACGCGATTAAACAATCAAGAACGTAGCCATATGATATTTAATAAATTAGACGTTAATGAAGTCTCGCTGAGAATAAACGGATAACAAGAACAATATGAAGATATACAACTTGACTATACGCTAACCAAATAGCACGTGTGTATCATCCTCTGTTGTCATATATGGGACGCAACCAAAATGTTGATACTGGTCTGCAAATATCACAGTTGGATTTTAAGAGTTTATCTCCGATTTATAACGTTTCGCTGGAACATCTTTATTTAACAAGACAATCCGTCGTTGATATACACTTTAGAGCTCGTGTAGCCCCTGTTGGTGTTAATTATAGAGCGGTTGCTGTCATTCATGCCGCTCCGGTGGCCTAGTGGTTAGAGCGTCCGCCCCGGAAGCGGGAGGTCGTCGGTTCGATCCCCGGCCGAGTCATACCAAAGACTTACAAAAATGGTACTAACAGCTGCCTCGCTTGACGCTCAGCATTAAGAGGTTAGTGTTAGGACTGGTCTGCCTGGTGTCAGGATAATGTGACTGGGTGAGACATCAAGCTACATGTCTGCGGCATGATGTCTAAGTGCTAGACATCACTATAAACTGCCTCACTGCAGACATCGTAGCGATATGACTGAATAATTGTTAAAGCTACGTTAAAAATCCTAATCAAACAAACAAACTGTCATTCTCAGTGATAAATCAATGCTACTCGAAGGTGTTGGTGGACGAATGAGAGTAGTCGATGCACCAGTAGAAAACATGTAATGTTATAATTAGATCAATCTGTTATTGTATAATGTCATACAGTGTTGTTAGTGTTACGTTAACTCCTAGTCAAATTAAAAAATTGCAATTTAGTCGGCTAAAATATGTGGAACCACGATAACGCTGAAACACAATCAGATGTCTGGTGGTCAGAATAAATTGTCACTAACAAATCGTCAGGTAAAACATTTCGATGATGCTTTCAAAGATAAAAAAGGTGTTCAGATCACACTCTCTGCAGCTGCGATCAAAAACATGATAAAATCACGTGGTATATTCCCGCTGTTAGCTGCGATTCTAGCGTTGATTGGGGCAGCGGCCCCAGCTGTGGCTAAAGCGGCAGCATTAGGAGGGAGCCGTTGGTACCGCGGCAGGGATGGCACTAAAGAAAGCAACCGGACGAGGATATAATAAAAAAGAATCGAAAGGGTCTAAGTTTACCAGGAACCCCGCATTCATGGTACAGCGGAAACGGCTTGAGAATACCAGGAACAATTTAATAGTTCCTATGTCAAATTTCGATTTACTCGATGCTGATAAAAAATTAGCGATAAAAAACTTCAAAGGCGTCTTTATGAAAGATCAGTTGGCGGCACAACCAAACAGCGTTGAAACCGGTATTATTAATCTCGATAACATCACCTGACCTGGAACTCACTGGGTTGCATACGCGATTGATCCGCTTGCAATTGTTTATTTCGATTCATATGGGTTAGCGCCGCCTAAAGAATGTATGAGTTATATAAACCGCTTAAACACCCTTCGCTGGTATTCCACGGTACCAACACAACAAATGAATGACCCACCAATATGCGGGAACGAAGTATTAAATGTCCTTGACGCTATTTCATCATCGAGAAAACCTCCGCATCAAGTTGCAAATGAATATACTAGTAGTCGCTGGCGATCAAAGATTTTAGAGAGAAATTATATAGAATAACATGATTGATATTTGGGAACGATCTTTATCAGCGCTGAAGAAACCCGGTGCCGATGGCACTGCGGGAATATCTGCAACCAATGATATAAAAACAAATAATCGAAGATGAAATAGCTGAGATGTTGAACTTAGCAAGTGTTGATCCCTGTGAAATAGTCGTATTTCAAGATCGTCAGGATAAATTGAAAACGAGTAATGTTTCCCTTGATGATATTTTAGTTAAACAGCGCGACGCAGTAGAAGATACTATCGCGTTGTTTTCCGATCAGGGTAAACTCAAACCGGGTGTACTTATTTCCACTATCGTGGAGCGAATTAACAATTTAGAACCATTAAAAAAATTACGGGATGAATACGACGACCATATAACTAAATTCGATCAGTTTTCTGAATTACAAAAGAAAATAATCGACAATATTGACAAGCCGTAATTAGATTTCCTCGGAAATCCATCGGTGACCACACCGAAGCTCAAAGAGATAAAAAATTCTATGTTGGAACTAGCAACACTTCAAGCCAAATATGAAGAAGAAATAAAACAGTTTTCATCGTTTCGTAAAAACCTCATCGAGAAATTTCTTGGAGCCCCATTTGATAAACTCGACATAAAACTCCCTGATATTAAAAAATCCATCGAAGATATGAAAGAAATCACCGAGGCAATCAGAGATGATTTACCGAGGATGATAGCAATCATTGAAAAAATAAAAATTCTTCATGAGAAAACCAACAACGTAGTATACACGATTCAATACGGATCATTTGCGTGGACACCACTAAATAATACTTTAAATATCACCGCTGCCGTCAAAGGTATTTATCGATTAACACTAGTGACACCGACTCAGTTTAATATTTCATCAACGAGTTCATCTGGGGTCAACAATATGATATCATAGATCATCGACAAGGATACAACTAAACAGTTCACAATAACATCCACTGATAATAATCCAGCTAGGGTTTTAGTAACATGATATGTGGAATTCGTAGCGGATTTGAGTAAACAATTAAGTCGCTAACGGTTTCAATTGAAATCGTAAATGATTTGAAAATAAAATGTCATCACCGATTATTTTCATCACCGACGATACCTTCGGTATCTCAATACCGCTATGATCAGGTCAGAGAGTTTCAAACTAAACTCAAAGCGCTCACTGAGGAGTACCAAACAAAAATAATAAAATACCGACGAAGAATCACCGCAGTTAATGTTACCGTATACTCGGTGTCTGGTGCAATCACCGGAGCTGGTATAATACTATCCTCGGTGACAATGATTGCTCCGATAGCTGTTCTAATTTGTATATCTGCGGCAACAACAATCGCAGGAATAATTTCGATAATAACAAAACAAATATCATCATGCAGTCAGCGGAAACTGCAAGATTACGTAACTAAATTCCATGTTGTATCAACCGCATACTCGCAATTATCCTCAATGATATCGTCATCACTCGATGATACATTAATATCAGATAGTGAGTTCTCAGCGATGGTACGTGTTTATGATTCCACGATATCGAAATTAGAGGACAATAATAAGGACAATAATAATAATAACAGTGACAACACCGCAAGAACTACTTCAACAAATAGCGGAGAACACAACCCCGATGAAAACAAGCATGATATCAATAACCTCAACCAATCCTGAATTCAATGTTAATTTCCCTACTCCGATTTCCGTGAAGGAGATAGCGCTAGCAAAACTTCGAGTGTATCACAGTTGGCCTAACATTAGGTCGGTACCATTTGGTGGTCAACAACCAAATAATTCTTTGGTGTTTGCGAGTAAGAATAAACAAGACGGAACTTCAGACTGGAACGTTGTTTCGTTACCATCTGGGTCATACCAAATCGAACAAATCAATAATGAATTACAGCGTAGAATAAAATCCATTACTGGAAAATAATCGTAAATCGCTATAACAGTTCACGAGCCGACGCTATCATCCGAGTTAGAGATAAACTCACCCGGGTATGTCGTAGATATTTATCAGAGTTCGATAAGAACAATACTAGGGTGGCCTGAAAACCCACCTCCACGTGAGCCACAAAAATCTGATTATGTCACGGATAAACAATCATACCATGAAATTACCACATCATATCGAGAACACCTCAGTGATATAAAAAAGTCATCACTGACGGGTATTTATTTTAAATTTGTTGATCGGGATTCCGCCTTTTGGAGATTTAAGTTTGGAAAGACTCCAGAATCAATTACATATATAAATATATATCATAACAGAATTATTGAATACTTTAAAGAGATCAATCAAGAACACAGTCAACAACTACAACGACTAGAACGGGCTTTCAATGAGTCTAATCGGAATGAAATCATTAAACGAATTGAAATATTAAATCAACTTCCATCCGACATGGCATCTATCAACCAGCGAGTAATTCAAGTAATAATTGATCATAACGACGACAACATTAATCACTCTAAACGAAATTTTCTAACTGCATACATTATAACAGAAGTCGATCTACAGAATTTCAAGTTTGATGGATATAACGCAAACAAACTAAAAAATCTGTTAATGATTTTATCAATGAAAAATTTACTACAATAGTCACAGCATGGAGACAACAAAACAAGGGTTCAGCTATTCTCAAACATAATAATGATCCAGACGTTGGTGGTAGGCATATCGCGCCGCTCAACGTAAATATATCCTCGGTGATTGCATTGAATTTAGTATGTGATGTTATCGAAGGAAGCTATCAAATAAATCTCGAGCGATCAAATCAAGCTCAGCAGGGATATATTCTATATTCATTTGCACCAACAGCTCCTCTGGGGTTTCTGATCATTGAGGATCCACCTAATCCAGTCTATATGCAGTGCCATAATGATTCGTTAACGAGAATTAATTTCAAACTCACTGACCAGTCCAATAATCTGATTGATTTACGAGGTGAGGTCCTACAAATTAGTCTGTTTGTGAAATCGTAGCGACTTCATCGTAAAAAAAATTGTTAACCCGTTAGTAGTACGGGGGGGGGGGAGTAGGGCGACAACAACCATTTTTTTCGCCAAATGGACGCTTCTATTATGCATTTACGAGGAAGCCTTGGTTTCCCGAATCGACGCCTAAAAATGTTGTCGGCTTCGCCCCCCGTACTACTAAGTATATATTTTATATTAGACATAAATAACAGGCGATAATTCCTTGTTGCCTTAATTCGTACAGTGGTACCTTCTTGTGAAATAGAGCAATAGCAATAACATCGATTGCCATCCACTCATAGTTTGTATTATTATATATGTCTGCGTTGACTTATGTGTATATATTCAATACGTTACATTATTTATTTTAATTATGATCACTTTGTGTTTTATTCTTCTTCTCAACACATTTTTGGAAACTTTGTACACATTTTTCATGTGTGTATTTTTATCACAAAGTATGTTCTTTGTGTCGGATGAGGCCCTGTTTTCCTTTACAGCTTCGTGCTAATTGTTTGTATTTGTAAAGAATTTGACTCTATTTGCTTTTTATTTTGGCGACATAATGTCCATATTCTCTGTTTCTGAATGGGTATTAATAGAGTTAAAAAACAACCACCGAGAACACAAACTCCGAGAACCCAAAACCATCTGCTTGGATCTGTATCTACCATATCTGCCCAAACTGTGTTCCATATTATACCGCCGACATTTCCGCCTGCACCTATCAGCCCCGATATGAGCCCAACGCGATGAGGGTTAATATATGGAACGAGAGAATAAGTAGATCCACAACCCATTTGGACAAAGATACTGAAGACAACCATGATCGCTATGGCTGAAGGTATCGTATTCATCTGACTGAAGACAATCAACATTATACCTTCACCTGCGAGGCATATCATATGAGCGATGAAGCGCCCTGATATCTCTAAATATCTATATAGCAGGTCAGAAAACACTCCACCTAAAGCTCGGGTGAAAAAATTCATTAGTCCAAACAAAGATGCAATGAAACTTGCAGTATTCGGGGAGAGGATGCTGCATTCATTAGTGGCTGGCAAGGGCGTGGACACTGATGTAATGTTCGTCAGGTTCAATAGAGGTACGTCTATTTCGGAGGTTGACGTACAATTTTCTTTCTTGAAGCGATATAAAAAATATAAGTTGATAACAATATCTACAGCTAGTTCTACCCCGAACGAGAGTGCGTAATGAAGAGATAAAACAAAAACCGTAAAATACATCCAATAGTTTTCTGCAACACAAAAGTTTCTTCTGATGCTCCTTTCAGCACCTGAAAGAAAATAAATCACGAATGTAAAACGGTTTTTGAAGAAACAAGATGTGATTTTTATTGTATGTCCTAGAATAAGAGATGTGATTTTTATTGTATGTCCTAGAACAATATCAGATACTAAGTCGACAGTGTTTTGTTACTTATCTGTGTTTTATACAATTATCAGATAGCAATAGTTTGTTCTTATAATGACTTTACAGGTGAATTTAATTAACTTTGACATTTGTTTAGCGTATCCATTGAAAATGTTAAACACTATAATATGTTACTTCGCAAAGCATAACCTGTACTCGAACCTAAAAGGTCCAACAAAACGAAAAGCCAAGTAATATTAAGTGCTGAGCAATTTATAGATATAGTAGAGATTGTCTTGTACTACTTTCAAAATCTTTGCCATTTGCACATGTTGAATAGTTCCTTTTGGACATCAAGACGGGTATTTGATGTAACCTCCATTCCTCACCTAGAACAACTAAAAACGTATGTACAATTATGGACGTGTGCGTCTAACGAGAACATTTGCAGTTATTGATGAAGTGACATAATATTTCATTTAAGTGATAGAACAGAATTTTCTCATGCTACGTAAACATATTGTTTCACTGGGTTCTTAGACATTAATGCAATTATTAGCAGTGATTATACATATTATTTGTGTATAGCCGAATCATGGTCTCAGTAGTGTTGTTTATTGTTAGTAAATGGTTGTGTTGTTATAATGTCAACAATAATAATATTTGTGCACATATATTAACATAAAACCGCAGCCGTAGAATGTTTTGTTCATACGATTTCAAAATTTAAAACTTAAATGTAAAGATATTTTACCGTCTTTAGCCACTGGATAATTTTCTACACCAGTGATCATTTGTTCAGGTTTTCTGTTTTCTTTTTCTTTTGTATGCCCCATGCCATCATTTTTGTCATCTTTATATCTACTGACCACGGCCACGTCAATATTCACCTCCGGGGGCTTGCGTTGTGACCAGTGCCCTTGAGGACAGTCGTCACTGGTCCATATTATTAATATACCTAAACGTGGAAATATTGAAGTCATTAGCAACTATATAAATTATATTTTGCAATCATGATAAGTAAAGAAGTTCTAATATTTCTTGAAAACCAAGTATAGTTTTAAAGTTATATAAATCTGGTTTCAATCAGTAGAAATAGATTTATATTTTAAAATATAAAAATTAATTACTCTCTCGGGGTAATATACTTTTATTTTCTTCCTGGATTTCATGAAGGGATGAGTCGTCTTTTCAATAGAAAAGAATGACTTCATGTGCTTGATATAATTTCAATTTCAAATGAAGACACGAGACCAATACCTAAGCCACGAACATAAAATAAGTATGTCCATCCATACGGATAGCCCTTCATATGAAAAGGAAAGGGGCTTTTTAAAAACCCATTTCCCCTGATTATTTGCCCTTAACATTATGCATGGCAGAACCATATTAATAATAGTTACTACAGCAATTATATTATCAGAACTAACACTACGAATGGGAATTTGGAGTGTTTCAACGTTGCTTAAGGAGCATAAAAGTTATAGTAAAGTATTAGGAACTTTTGTAGAACTAGTATGAGAACTAGCCATCGAAACTGTTTTTATTTTGTCAGTAGCATTGGACGTCTTTATAGTAGTAGAATGAATTAGTTTAAGGCTTTCAAACTCTTATTTTACTAATTTGAATGGATATAAATTTGCGCTTGCTTTATTGGCATGGAAACATTCGTGAGTTTATTTTTACTGCATGTATATGATTCATACACGTGATAACAAGTTAGCAGAATAAGTGTTCTCTCTACCTTCACCGTTATGGGTCAGAGCAATATTAAATAAACCAACAAACAGAACAAGTACACAAACGATAACTATTAAAGTTGATATATTAACCACGAATTTTGTTTAGAAAAACTCACCGATTCCGAGACAAAGTGCTGCTGGTATGATGAGGGCAATTTTCCATGCTAAATATTCATTCGCTCCACATATCTTGACCAATTCAAACAGAGCTGGCATGAGTAAGAAGGTGGCGCCACCACCAAGGTTTCCCCATCCAGCAACGAAAGCGTTTGCCGTCCCGACGATCTTTTGGTTGAACATGGCCGAGGTCCAAAACTGGCATGGTACGAATGTTGCTCCTATAATTCCGATGAACAGACGGTCGATCAGTAATCCTCTGCCATCTAGAATTAAACCTGACAGCGCTATTGGAAATGATCCCAGGATCATAATAGCTGACATCATGCGTCTTGGACCATATCTGTCACACAGCGGACCAATACAGACCCGTGCAAAAATTGTTACTGAAACACTTGCAATTCCAGAGCGTGCAATTTCTAACTTCGAAAGACTAAGTTCTTTTGCTATTGTAGGAATTAGAGGTTGAATGCTAAACCATGACGTAAAGGCTACAAAGAAACAGAACCATGAGGTATGGAATGCTCTCATATGTGGTCTAGTGATACTGAAAAGGCGGATAGATTTGGCTTTCCCAAACTCGTCTTTAGATATTGATTTCGCACATATATTCCTTAGGATTCTTTGGCATAAATTTGAGCTGTTCTTGCATGACATCTTTCTGACGAAGGGATGTGATCTATCGATCTTAGTTCTAAAATAAAAGTATTTGAACGTTTTCATTAAAATGAATACAATTGTATAATTCTTAAGCAATTACCATTATATGTTCTTGCAGCAGTTCACATTGAAAACCGCAGCTGTCTTTTTCAGTGATCATGCATCCAGATCTTACGTTTTCATTGTAAGCTGCGTTTTATCCTGTGTTATATGCACACATATATGTAAGTTATTTTAGTGTTTTTTGTCAGTAAAAAATCACATATGAACAAATCTATACTATTATATAAAAGTAAATAAACTATAGATATAATTAATGTATGCCCACTTACTTCATTATCCAAAGAATGGGAGAACTTCAAGCTATGTAAGCAGTATCAAACATTGTTTTGGAGGAACGAAAGAAGAGAATTAAATATGTGAGAAAATATATTTAAAGCTTAAGTAAACATATACAAAAATTAAATATTGCATGCACGAAACTTGAAACTTTAAAAAATATATATTGTTTAGTAGATGCGACACGCAAAATGACTAATGTGGAATAACAAATAACGATGTTTGGATGAAGGAGTCAACAGATAAAAGAATAAAAGTTTTTTTTTTTTTTAAATCTTTAGATTGTGATACCGCTGGAACTTTAAAACTCTCAAGGGTGTGTCTATATGCAAGTTGTCAATCAAAAATTTTAAATAATTTTATAATGACCTTGATCTAAATAATTGACAATTGGTTTGTAATATTTTTTTTTTGCATTTAATGTCAGGTTTGTCATGAATATGAATGGATGCAATGTGTGGGCCATCTTCAACTTTTGAACTGAACGAAATCCAAATTATTACCATGTATATCACTGATTCAGCGAGTTCTTGCTGTATAAGGAATAGAAAAGACAATATCAACAGTCATGTGACTAACATCACAGTTTCAGCCAGGTATTTAACGGTGATATCAATACGTTTGTGTACGGCAAGAAACGTTATGAGTTACAATTTGTGGATATCAGCACAATTTAGCAAACTTAATGCTGACATCTGGCATTTGACCGACGTTTAAAAGTCGGCTCAGATGAGATCAAAATATTCGTCAACAAGTAATATTAGTACTATTCTGGCAAACAGTAAAATTACCAATGTTATTGTATTTTCATAATTTATATCATATTAGGAATTACTCCATCAATTTATATTCTAAAGAAATTAAGACTGTGATTCAAGTCCTTTATCTTGAACACATTTGCATCGCTAGATACTACAATTTATACATCCGGTAATAGTAATGTTCGCCGCTGTTTTTCATCATGCCGATTATTCATTTTTACAGAAAATATTGGACTGAAAAGACTGCTAAAATATATTTTTTTAAAGTTTTCAAAACAATCTACACATTAGATCCTAAATTATCTGATATACCTGCATATATCACTGTCCTTAGTTCGGGTGCTTTGTATATATATATATATATATATATATATATATATATATATATATATATATATATATATATATATATATATATATATATATATATATATATATATATATATATATATATATATATATATATATATATATAAATATATATATATATATAAATATAAATATAAATATATATATATATATATATATATATATATATATATATATATATATATATATATATATATATATATATATATATATAATCTATCTTGGGGTTTGGACCGAGACAATGAAATCCCAGCCTAGGGGTTATATTATTTGTCTCCCCACGAGGCTTGTCCGAGACACTGAAATCCCAGCCTAAGGATTGTATTATTTGTCTCCCCACGAGGCTTGTCCGAGTGGGGAGACATATAATGTAACCCCACGGCTGATATTTCATTGTCTCGGTCCAAACCCCAACGTAGATTTTTTTTCTCACCCAATATTATCCTTTAAAGTAAAAATAACTCTTAAAAAGTGTGCACCTCGCAATGTTTACGTGTGGCGCAAGAATACAAATAAGCTAATGAGGGCTATGGTGTGTCCATTGCGTCCGAAGTACACAGTTCATACGCGTGAGCAAATAAAAAAAACAACATAAAACGCCGCATAGTAATGAGGTATTATCACATTTAATATATGGATGTTATATGAAATTACCAATAAATAGTTCAAATTTATTAGAAAGAAATTGTTTCCATTCATCATTTCGAATTCTGAGTACCCCACACTCTCGTATAAAAGACCCTCGTCACCCTCCAAATATGCGGACCCCAGAGAATAACAATGTGCTAAACTTTCAAGCTCACGGATTCTTTGAAAATTTATGTTTCTGTCTAGGAAAAATGGCAAGTGATGCAGTGAAATTTGCTTATGGGTTAGTGTGTTGAGGGATAAATGATTCCTTCTGGCTGGTAGGTGTATTCTTTGTCAATAAATATTTCAGGTATATTCAGCTGGAGCACGACGGAGATGCTTAACAAAATTATAATAGAGCATGTTTAACATAACATATTTTTGGCTGTTGCTAAGTTTTCCGTTGTTGTTTAGAGAGTTGGGATGCTATGAAGTGTATAGGTATATAGTCTTATGTGAATGGATCAGTGTTTTCTGACATAGTTCATTTCAAACACCATTGAGAATTTTATCCTTTCTGGAGCACAGTAAATTTTCAGGTCAGCTTCATTAAATGTAGCTAACAGTATATAATATGTTTCACGCAAAGTGTTTACAACTAATTCAGTTGCTTTAGCTACATTTAATGATCTGAAATTTTATTGAGCTAGTCCTGCATATAATATAAACTTGACCATGCTAGTTTGAACGAACTAACATAATATCAAAACCTCGAAATAATATGCGTGTGTGTATTTGTCTCTATCAAAATGTTTTTCTTTTGGTGTGTTTTTAAGACAGATTGACCTTAAGTAACTATGCTTTGGTTATATATGATTTGTTGTTGTTGTTGCTGTTGTTGTTGTTTTATCTGAGAACAACTATGGCACAACAGAAGACAAGAAGTTTTTTTTTTGGTTAAAAGTAGTTCTCAGCGCGTGGACACCATGACTGAGACGATTGGTCTGAGATGACTAGACTGAGATAAGAAAAGTAAGGTTAGCAAAATAGCTAGATTTCTCTGTCGCTTGGGTGATATATATATATATATATATATATATATATATATATATATATATATATATATATATATATATATATATATATATGCCGCCGTAAATGGCCTGTGGTTCCATTCAATCCACACGCCTATGTCTACATTTGTTTCATAGAATAATATCCAAGAAAAGATCATTATCTAATAATTTCTTCATAACAGATCATCAAGAATGAATTGCTCCAGAAAGACAAGATATCTGCTTCGTTGAAAATATAATGGGCAGAATAATGTTTTCTAAAGGCCACTTTTTCAATGTATTTCAGAAAACAAAACGAAAGAGAAACATAATCTGCAAGAACGCTGAGTTGACACATTGGGATCAGTTATTCGTGAAAAGAAAAAAGAAATGTGCCTAATATTTGCAAAAAGTTAAAAGATCCTTACCGTATAGAGTGCCGAGCAAACAATATTGCCTGGATGACTATCGATATGTATATAGTTGCACAGTTGCTGTTATTCACCTTGTTGGAGGAAGATAGTTACTTTTTCCTTGAGCTTTTGACCTGCATATGAAGCAGAGATGTATTTCTCAGTGGTTATATGCCTGACGATAGCGACGCATGCGTATTCGCAAGGTGACACACCGGTGCACATCGTATGATACAATAGACGTTCATAAAAGTAGTGATTACGGTTACACAAAGAAATATGTTATTGATGATAGATCTTACAACCAGTAAATGTCGCATAAACAGCTGTTTAAATTCTTAATAATCTTCCTTCTTTCTTTGCTATTTCATAATTTGAAACAAGTACTTGGAACACAAGATCTTTGTTTCTAGCTTTTACTTCTGTACCTGAATTATCTGAATCCATGATTAATTAATAAAAACAGAGATAGTTCTTAATTGCTTTACCAAACTTCATAACTGTTTAATAACTAATAGCATTCAGGAATACCTGCATCTGTGGTATATATAATAGCCATTACAAATGTGACGTAACATTACAATCAAAGTTCGGATAGAAGTTACAAATGCCGAAAACTCTCACCTGGTGCAAACTTGAATATCCGAAGTATTTCAATACACTTTTATGCGCTGTAAGAGCAGTTCAACAACGATTTACATTTTTATTTGAATGTTAAACTAACTTGTCCAGGTAATGAATAACATGTTGTGTTGAATCACGAGTGGCTTAGTTTCTGATAAGTTATCTTCTTTATTTATCTCATTCCGAAATTATTCCGTACTGTTTACTTGTGTGAACCTTAAATCTGGTGGCAATAGGAGAAACATCAAGTGAACGACCTGTATCATATATGTAGATTACAAACACAAGATTTGTTAAAGCCATGCAATCTATTTATAATTTGACGATGTAACAAGAGTCAGTGCACTGTAGGATTGTTAAAGGAAGTAAATAAGATGCATTTTTAACGTTTAATTTAAAGATTATGCATCTTGTATTTTTGCGCATAAGTATTGTAAATAGACGGTTAAGAGTTAATTTCATTATACAAGTTTCTTTTTTGTTTCCCAGCTTTTACACGGTTTAATAGTTTTCTGTGTAAATATTGTATTCTTTACTATAGTCTGAGTCTATATCCCCGTTTGTTTGTACCCCATGCCGATTTCAGTAGTGAAAAACATAAACAAGATAAAAAGTCAATAAATCTTATCCAGTTCATTCATTGATTTATAATTTCTAACCCGATTGCCACCAGGGTGTCCATAACACCTTTATCGTCTGCGCGCGTTCTTAGTGCATCACGTGCTACAAAGGTTGCACTCACGTGTAAATGTAATTAAAGTGCCATATGTTCGAGCCAACGTAGTTTTGGCTTGTCCAAGGCAGTAGCGACAAGTTTGGAATACAGACCAACAGCTGAGACAATATATTTTCAAATCTCAAGCAACAAAGATAGTTTTGAAAGATCCAAGATATTTAGTATTTAGTAATTGTTAAGTTGTGCCGATGACCAGTTTCATATATATGTGGAGAAACATAATGAATTGTATAGGCCATTATAATAATATCAAGAATTTTTTACCATCATCAACCTGTAATAATTTGACATGTTGAAGTTACTAATTTACATTACTTTCTCGTGCGGTCATGGAATTCATAGGATCACTCTCATCTGGTTTGTAGCTTGAATCAACCGACTGCCTTATTATGAAACACTCATCATCAATAGCATGAACATCAGCATCATATATATATATGATGGGGCATAACATATACGTGACATTGCAACAATGATAGAGAGTTGGGGTGGGCTGAGGGAAGGAAGAGGAGGAAACCCTCAGATGTGCTTAAACAGAGAATCACAATTTTGTAGATACTTTTCTAAGATATTATACAGACAATTAAATTAATTAATATAGAGTTAATAAAATCGTGTAAATAAATGATTTGAACAGGCAATAATTTCTTCAAAACCAAAATCGAGCACCATTTATTGATTTTTTTGGTCAATAAATATATAAGAGTTCAAAAACGAACTACTCTGTATGCTTTATAAAATGATAAATTGACGACATCTAATTGTTAAAATAGCATAATTATGTTGATAAATTAGTGGATGAATGACAATCAATGCCGGATATAGTAAAATATTTGTATTAGTGGCTGAACTGATTTCTGGAGAATAACCTGACAGAAAATATGAACAGATCAAACAACTGGTTTAGCGCGGTTTTGCAGGTGTTTAAATGATCGGAAAATCCAGGATGTTTATGAGATTTCACACCAACGCCCTGGGAAAACTCTTCCAACTAAGGAAAACCTCATTTTGGAAAATGGGTACAATTGTTTGCTCTTCAAAATGAAGCTCACAACAATGTGAAACCATGAGTTTTATGAAAGTCCCAATGAAATCGCTTGTGCATCTGTGAGATTTGTTGAGCTTTCTATACATTTGAAGCCGGTAATACACATGATTGAACGTATATCTTCTATTGCCGTCTTGGAACACTTGTAGATAGATATTTGGTCTCAAACTACGGGATCACACTAAATATAACATTCCTGTTAGATCCTAACATTAAATACCAATAACGTCCCCAAACTTGACGATGCAAAACTGGTACACAAAACGGTTCCTGAAATTAAACAATATTATTTCATCTTTTCCTGTCGGCAGTGATGGAAAACATGAGATACAGTCATGATATGAATGTCCGTATAAAGCATATAAACAAAACGAGACTTCATACGTCATGAAAGTCATACAAGTGATGTCGATAGTAAGTATACAATCTTATGAAGAATATACACATATTGCCTAAGTATCCTACATTAGGGTACAACACAAGTACCCTGTCGTTGGTGAGGTTTCATATTAGAAAAGATATTTATAGGAAAATCTTATTATGCAACATTTGTAATATTCAATGAACTATTGCATCTTTATCTGCAAAGTGTTCAAAAGAGGAGAGACTGATAATGTACTGATCCTACTATAGTGACATCATATTACGATTTCTATTTGATGAATTCGCTGAACACACTAAGTGGCCGAGTAATCTAAGTCACTCGCCTTTACAGATCACTCCAACATCTCACTTCGGTCCTAGTGGTTTGAATCCTCTGCTTGATGGACGAGTGTTCGTATCATACCATGCACGTAACGTTCGAGTTTTTCGGTGGTTTTTCCCAATAAACCCCGTGTTTTTTCAACAAGACGATAAACCTTACAATAAATACCTTGCTTTACGCATATATATTATGATTGTATCCATAGTTATGTACTGACTTAAAAGTCAAGCCTCGGATTTACGACATCAAGTTCTGATTTATGGCACGTTGCGAGTAAGGCACCGACAATTTGACTTCAAGATCTTGATAAAGAAATTTTGAAATTTACGATCCGACCTTACGACTTGACTATCCGACTTGAGGCGTTTTTAAAGTCAGGCCCTGCATTGATGCATTCAGTACATGTATTTAATTATGTGCATTCATAAAATCGGACCAACCATAATTACCTTTAAGATCCGCTAAATTTCATGTTTGAAAGTATTATTTAATGTATGACTTAAAGGTCTAATTCAAGACATATTTTACGCCAGGCCCTACACACACACACACACACACACACACACACACACACACACACACAAGGCATTTTGGTGCCCTAGGTGAGATCAGTTATCTGGCGCCCCCCTTCCCACTCACGCCCTCCCCCACCCGCCCATCATGATTTGCCCCTTAGCCCAGCGCCCTAGGCCAAGTTCGCCTAGCGGAAGCGCCGGCCCTGATATATATATATATATATATATATATATATATATATATATATATAGCATTTTACCAACTAAAAGGCGTGCCAGTCAGGTCGTGATTGCCTTACTTGGTCAAACATACACAATATCACTCTGAGGCGGGTGACATGTTTTATTTATAGGCTGTTCGGCATACCAATACAGTATTTGTGTGATTATATTAGGGAACTGTACGTGTAGGTTGATTTAAGTAATTCAGTGGTATGAATTTGCCCAATGAAGAAATTGCACAATGACGCACACTGGTCATGCTGACATCGCGGAAGGTGTGTGTGTGTGAGATAAAGGTTTATGAATAGATAATGAAACTAGAATCTGTAATTATAACGTATCTACTGTATTTTTCCAGGAAGACAGTTAGTGTAGATATAGAGATTGAACACATAAGCAAGATGAAAGCCTGCATAACTAAGTACCGGTTACACATTTATCAATATATGTCTCTGCACAAACTGACCAAAACAAAAAAAAAGTTAAAAGTGTTCTGTCTAAATATAAAATCTAACGTGTTGAAAAAGAAAAAATTTCCCAAGCATCCTTCCATAGAAATTTCAATCTGTCAGCTTGTCAGTTTCTATCTACTACCAGGCTGGTATGGTAGTGCCAAGATGAGCACACAACAAAGGAACATACAATTCGACTGATCAGCATCGGTTGATGACTTTTCCGATTATTGAAATTATTACGTGGGCAATGTATTTCCTGGAAATAGCCATTTTTAAAACTTCTTTATGACGAAAAATCCGATTTAGACCATTTTAGTTTCATGCACGGTTGCAAAATACACAATATATACAAATATATGATTTGATATTCAGACGGCAAGTTAGGCAATTTCTCATTTTCTATCTAATAACGGACGATTATGGTGTGGCAGACAGGAACAAGCTAACATAAAAGGACATACAATTCGACCGATCGTTAATACTCATGTACATTTCGGCCTTTTTGCACGCTTTAGTGCCAGATAAATTGAATGTTTCCAATACATCTTTACTATCAGTTTCACTTGTATGTTAAGAGACCACACACACTTCTAAGATAGGTTTCGAAATATTGTTGGCATGCTGCCATTCAAGCTACGTATGTACTATAAATAATATAATTACGTACGAACTGTATTTCCTGGAAAGAAAAATGAGCCACTTGGTTAAAAACCTTTAGGATGGAAATCTCAATATAGATAATTTTAGTTAAGTACGCGGTTGACTAATACCTATAATTAAAATTCATATTGCACCATATCTATCTATCTATCTATCTATCTATCTATCTATCTATCTATCTATCTATCTATCTATCTATCTATCTATCTATCTATCTATCTATCTATCTATCTATCTGTCTGTTTATCTGTCTGTCTGTCTATCTATCTATCTATCTATCTATCTATCTATCTATCTATCTATCTGTCCGTCTGTCTGTCTGTCTGTCTGTATATCTATCTATCTATCTATCTGTCTATCTATCTATCTATCTATCTATCTATCTATCTATCTATCTATCTATCTATCTATCTATCTATCTATCTATCTGTCTGTCTGTCTGTCTGTATACGTACGTACCTGCCTACGTACCCCTACCTATCTATCTATCTATCTATCTATCTGTCTGTCTGTCTGTCTGTCTGTCGATCGATCTATCTATCTATCTATCTATCTATCTATCTATCTATCTATCTATCTATCTATCTATCTATCTATCTATCGATCGATCGATCGTTCGATCTATCTATCTATCTATCTATCTATCTATCTATCTATCTATCTATCTATCTATATTACAGTTACGTATCTATCTATCTATCTATCTATCTATCTATCTATCTATCTATCTATCTATCTATCTATCTATCTATCTATCTATCTATCTGTCTGTCTCTCTCTCTCTCTCTCTCTCTCTCTCTCTCTCTCTCTCTCTCTCTCTCTCTCTATATATATATATATATATATATATATATATATATATATATATATATATATTACAGTTACGTATTATTCAGACGTACCTACATTTGGCGAATTTATGTCTGGTGTGCCTTGCATTTAGATGGACATGTGTTTTAATCAGTTTAAATGTTAGCATAAAGTTCCTTGGTTTGGATCTAAAGAAAAAAGGATTCAGACATTTTATTATTTCAGTTACAAATATAACCACTTGTTGCTATTGTTTAGCCATTTTTAGCACAGTATACGTTATTAATGGCAATATGTGCAGTAAAGAATAGCTGGGAAAAGCCCCCGAAAGAACCACCGACCCATGCTTTCTCACATACCCACACTGGCCGAGTCCGAAACTCGAAGCCACGGAGACAGAGGTGAGATACCAGTGATCTGTAATATAAATCGCACGAAGAGCGTTTTGTTCTGTTTTGTTTGTTTTTTATGGTTTAACGCCATTTTTCAGCACAATTTGTACTGGCTATTCATGGCCAATATTAATGGTGGAGGAAGAATTCGGAAAACCCCCGGAAAGAACCACCGACCCAAGAGAAGCTACTGGCAAGCTTTCTCACATAACTACATTAGCCGAATCTTTGACTCGAACCCACGCAGACAGAGGTGAGATGGCAGTGATCCGTAACGGAGAGCGCTTTAGACCACTCGGCCACTCGGGGCCCCCACGAAGAGCGTAACGTAACGGATCACAAAGAGAAGGATTATTGTCGGATACTTTTATATTTTGAATTTTAAAGTTATCGTCAAGTTCACATATCTCTCTCTCTGTCTATGTCTCTGTCTCTCTCTCTATTCACACACACACACACACACACACACACACACACACGCTAAATAATTAATTATGGTAGTGAAACTGATAATGCCATATAAATATAGAGACTGACAACCATAGCAAATGGAAGGGGCGTACTTAAATTATTTGACATCTCTTGATTCTTCATTTTGCACTACCACAAATAATTTTAAATGTAAAGATACAAAAAAGCATATTTTGTTTGTAAGTACATTTTTAAACAGTACAATGTTGCCAGAAGCAAATAAGAAATAAATTTTACTTTGGCGAATATTTGTCACTTTGTTGACAACTTGTACTGGTATTTGAACTTTGCCGGTCGTCCCACCCCCTTTATGTTCTCATCCGCGAATGGACCGCCACCCTCGCACCTCCCTCCTCTTAGGAGACCACTGGCTAGAAGATATTGGGAAATTGTGCGACATCTGTCATGCGTGTATTGCATATTGATGGCAGATTCTAGGAGAAACAATATGAGTCCTTACATCTCCGAACATGAACGTAGATTTTGGATCATTTTATTCTTTGAAAATATGACAATATTGCTTTCATCAGCATTGTACCGGAGTCGCCACTTTCTTGCATAGTCATAGGGGTTGCGAAGTAAAACACACGTAACAGTAAATAACGAATATAGCAAGGACGTGTCATCGTCTAGTAAAACAACTTGTATTCCCGAATTTTTTCACTCCAGCAAGGATATTAGGTCATTTATCGTGACTAAGAATTGCCAAGCCGATAGTATTCTTCCTTGTTCTACCCTTTGATCGAATGAGTATGGTTTTGAATGATGCCCGTTGAACAGAACAATGGCCCTAACGTCTCGAAATGAATTTTTAATTAGTCTCCACAAAGTTCCTTTAACTCCAAGAGATGGAATATCTTATAAAAGAGGCCATCATGCCATACTGTATTAAAAGCCTTCGCATTATCCAGGAATGCAGCATAAACGTTTGATTTACCTTCTTTATAATGGGCTATTCCCTTTTTATAATAGAGGCTGCACTAATGCATTCCTTCTGAAATTCTTGTTTTAATGGCTGATTGAAACTGATCCTTTCTCTGAAACGAACTAGCCTATTAACCAATATTTTTTTCAAATACTGTTTGAAACACGGGAGCGATTGAGATAACACTATAGTTATTCATAACTAGCCTGTCCCTTTTTCCCCACCATTTAAAGAGAGGTATAACCTATGCAGTTTTGAAGTAGTCAAGATGCTTTTCCAAGGAAATTATGCTATTGTACACTTTGAAAAAATTACAACTAATCTACATGTATTTTGTCATGTCCAGATGATTTAGTTTTCTTCAGCTCTCTTACAACCTCTTCAATGTTTTTTTTTCTTTCTGTAATATGGTTTTACACATATCCTTATCTGCTCCGTCATCAATATTTCAACCTACAATATGCATCATTGTGCTTCTAATGTCATCTGGAAACGATTCGTTGATACTATTATCTTGTTCTTCAGTAACTACAATTTTAAAATGCTGGCTCCAAGCGTCACGAATTAAATCAAGGTCACGTATTATATCTCCTTCCACCTTTAGTTCAGAAATGTCCTGGCTCTGTCCCTTCTTATGAAGACTTACTATTCTGTAGAATGTCCCTACATGCAGTTCTGCAGCTTTTTCCAGCTCATTGAATTGTTCTTGTTCGTACTGGTCTTTTGCCTTGTTTAGTTAGTTTCTGAATTTTCTTTTCGCTTTTTAATATTCTGCATAAGCTGTAACTTGTGTACCACGTGGCCGTTCATATTTCATCCATAACACCGGTTTTCAACTCATCTCATTATGTTGTTCAGCCATATTAATAAAGTTCCGGCAAGGTTTTAAATGCTGGAGGAAGATTTTCATTTGAAGAATTTTGGTTTCAGAATTTCATTTTCTCGCATTTTTATATTCTGCATAAGTGTTAAATTGTGTACCATGTGGCGTTTAATCTGTTATCAATAATAATCGTTTTCATCTCATCATTTTATGTAGTTCAGCCACATTAATAAATTTCCAGTAAGGTTGTATGCGTAGGAGGAAGGTCATCTATGGAAGAATTGTGTCAGCTGTATTGCGTACAACAGTCGCAACAGTAATAATAGTGTTTTGTACATCTGAAATGCTGTGTAAACTTAGTTCCACTGAGTTTATTTGCTCTTTGATTTCAATTCTTAACCGTTCCTGTTGTTCTGAAGAAGCTTTTTGCCAGTTGATTATAACTGGATATCTGGAAAATGTTGATTCTAGGAGTTCCTATGGAACAAACAACTATGCTCGTGCAGATAAATGATCAGATACATTTAGATGATGGTCATCTTCAATATTGGCATTAGGGACTAAATCATTTTTGGAGGAGAGTTTCAAAATGTAGTCAGTTAAGGATGAGTGTTTGTCGTCAGATGAGCAAAATGTATATCCGAGTATTTCAGACGGTAACATATCACATGTTCACATTAGATGCCTATTTCTAAGGAAGGTTGTTGTGTGTAACCGTTACCATTTGTACGGTTTGGAATCACTTTTTGGGGTAGCTCCGCATTAAGGTAACCGCAGACAATTACCGAACCGTTTTGATTATAGTCGTCATAAAGTCATCCCACAGTTTCCATTATTTCTTTTTAATCATCTAAAGAAGCGTTTGTGAAAGTAAACCACACTTAGAACAAAAATTAATTTCATAGTGCCCACGGCTAATTTTAACTGCAATATCTCTGTAGTTTCCGATGTTATTCATGGGACGATCCGGTGATGATTTCTGATAGAAAACTGTGTTTACTTCAAATCCAGATGGACGCTTTCTTTCTTATTATCAAGTATCAATTCTGCTATCCTGTCTTGAAAAGCAGCAACATTCCTGTCAATGCTTTGAAACAATTGCAGTTGCTCTGTATATAGCCAATGCCCTTGTATGCATACAATATCTAACATATAAAATAATGAACAAAGATAAAGCGTTCCTGCTATAATGCCCTTCGCATTCCAAGTCATTATGTTTAGAGTAGTCATTCAATAATTAAACAAAAGCTTTTCATCATGCAAATTACAGACAATGAATCACTTATGTCTGGCTAATACAATCCGGCAAAAATCCGTGTTGTATAAATTTGGTAAGTAAATTGTCCGGAACAGTGACACGAACTGTATACATTTTTCCGTTCATATTTGACCACTTTTTACGAATCCTAATATTTGTTATCTTTACTCCTCGATTGTATGCATGTATGAATATTACATGATGTAGCTCTTCTGGGGTATAGTCTCCTTTAATTCTAGATAACAACAAAGATTTTTGAACTCCTCTTCATTCCACTGAATGTCACAGTACTTATTCTAACCATGATTGGTTTTGAATTATTATTATTCATATCATTCACGTATTCGTTTTTCCGTGGAATATTTATAGCATCCGATATTTCATTTTAATTAGTTTGATTTTCATTCTCAACAGTTTTCTTGTAAAATGTTCTTCCTTTATCAGTTTCACATATTGCAGTAGATGATGTAGTGTGGGGGTTTTGTGCTAGTTGGGATTGCATCAAACCTACAGTACGAATATTGTATGTTTGTATCTTAACGACGCTTAAGACGGTATTTTAGTATACTTGTTAATCTGAAAGAATCATATTTCTAGATTCTATACCAGGGTAATGAATTACGCATGTATTCTAAACTGTATTTGGTGTACTAGATGCATTTGCATTTGGGCAATAAGATTTGGTCATATTTGCAAAAGAGCAAGACAACTGTAAAACACGTGTAAACTGGATCGCATATGTGCCCTTATTGTCTCAATTTGTTTCTAGGCGTGTGTGATTATGATTTGTAACGTATCTTTAACACGTTTTCAGTCATATCGCTACCATGTCTGCAGTGATGCAGTTTATACTGATGTCTAGTACTGGGGCATCATGCCGAAGATATGTAGCATGATGTTCCACCCAGTTTCATTATCGTGACACCAGTCCGACATGTACTAACATTATCCTCTTAATGCTGATCGCCAAGCGAGGCAGCTTTTAGTACACTTTTGGTAGGTCTTTGGTATGACTCGGACGGGCATCGAACCCGCTACCTCTCTTTTCCGGGGCAGACGCTCTAACCGCTAGGCCACCGGAGCGGTTCAATTTGTTTCTCGTTTATAGCTTGTAGCTTTTCGATTATCATTACCTGAATCTTTTTTCACATCTGCCATTGCATGTAGATCAGATTTCAAACGCAATTCCGACTCACTTGCCATGTCAATGGACAATTCGAGCCTTTAATTGTATCATCCCTACTTTGTATACTCTCTTGCAAACGAACATTGTCTTTTTTACCCTCTTCAATTCTTCCATAATCATTTTTACAAATTGTTTCAGATAAATAATTGTTTTATATTGCAATATGAGAATGCTGGTTTCAACGTTCTCATATTGACTGTTATTTCCACAGTCATCGAATGATGTATTACCTTTTGACTGATCCATGTCACTTGACTGACCGATTTCTTGACTAGTTTCTTGCAGGTTAATCAGACAACTCAAACTGTCTTTTTACATGGTTTTCACTTTCCATACCTAGACATACATACATTTACTTTGCTAGTGTTGCCATATCACTCTAGAAACTTAAATATTGCATATATATCGTCTGCTATGGTTTTCGTTCAATGGATCACTATCAGAACGTGATGTCCTCTCTACCAAACAACCAGAAGGATAACCAGTTTGGTTGAGACTACCAATATTATGCAAAGAATATGACGAAGGGACGTTACGTTAAGATTGCTTGATAACTCTCGCTTGAATGACTCTTTTTCCAATTTGCCATAATTTTATTTTATTTCTGCAAGAATACAACGTTCTATTTGAGAAGCGCACGGTATATCACAATCAGAATCCTGAGTATCCTGGGTATCATTGGTCTCCATTTTGTCCCTCTATTCATTTATCACTTAATCGCCTCTAATTGTTAGGAAATACATATGAAATTATAACACATCTGCAGAGATCGTTAACCGATCAAACGATTAGTTTTATAGCAAGAAACATTTGATGTAGCATGTTTCCTCCTTAATTTGTAAATTGATAAAATGTTTTCGATACTTTTAATGACGAAGTGAGAAACAGTTGCTAATATTTTTGATGCAGACAAATTCAGTATTTAGATGCGGGTCTGCAAAACGTTTCTTCGAATCGGGTGTATGTATGTATGTATGTATGTATGTATGTATGTATGTATGTATGTATGTATGTATGTATGTATGTATGTATGTATGTATGTATGTATGCATGCATGCATGCATGCATGCATGCATGCATGCATGCATGCATGCATGCATGTATGTATGTATGTATGTATGTATGTATGTATGCATGCATGTATGTATGAACGCCTATTATATTAATATTATATGCTCTGTATTGTGATTGAGAAAACGAAAATCTTTTACGGCCGGATTTCGCTATAAAATAATAGATTCCCAGTTTATTGGAACACTTTACATATCTTTATTTCTATGATTGTGATATTCTTTGAGATATAAAGACATACATTTGATTTAATCTTGATTGCTGGTTGAATAAATGAATGCTCAATCCTTCAATAGCTAGCGTGCTTGAAGGTCAAATTGCATCTGTATATAGTTGTAATCAATATAACTGAATGGCGAATGAGAATGTAAATACATAAAGTTGTGAATACATATAAGTTGTTCCAAGTATAATATGCTTCAATAAGCATGCTAAAGACGAAACGTGTTAATTTTGTTTAACCCTTTTCCTCTCACACGCTTTGTTTTTGTTACCAATGTTATGTGTTAAGTTGAATGTGTGTGTGTGAGAGAGAGAGAGAGAGAGAGAGAGAGAGAGAGAGAGAGAGAGAGAGAGAGTCATGTATTTATCTATGTGCACATGGTCTCTTCAAGAACAATTTGTACATTTAATAACCAAATCAAAACTCACATACGTATATACGACACCTACATACTGTAGTTTAGTCTTGTCCGTGCAACAGTCTGCGAAGATGTTTTATTAGTAGTAGTAGTAGTAGTAAAATGATGATTTGGCCCCACGGATCCTTTTGGGGTTTTGACACCTACATTTGCCTACTGATCCTGTAAATACTTAATTATATTTAGGAATTATCATTCATACAAACGTAAGCCAGAAGAAACTATTCGACATAAACCAGATCGTATTTCCCTGAAAAGTTGAAAAACAAGTTTTAGGAAACAAATGTACCAAGTAAAGTACCTATGAAAGTATGTGTGAGAATTTCACTTTAGACATGATGATGTGGACTCCATTATAGGAAAAATGTTTTCGATTTAGACTTTGACGGAGACCAATAGAATGGCTAACTGTCTCATTTTACCGTTCGTAAGAATGATGATAAATGTATGATATATTATAATTTATTCAACAAGAATGCATGAATAAACTTATAATGGGTTTTCCAAAAAATGTTGGCGTAATGCCATAAGACCTATACGTGTGGAATACCTTTTAAGGTAATGAAATTAAATGTTCCTTGATGAGGATTACTTGTAGGAAATTATTATTTCCCTGAAATATATATATATATATATATATATATATATATATATATATATATATATATATATATATCACACTGAAGTTTAACATTCAGATTGAAAGGACAAAAAAAAAAGAAGCTATTCTACAGATATAAGACGGTATGAATCATGCTTGAATTACAATCTTATCTTAAGCATCATTCGTTTGAAATCAAAGGTTGTGAGAAGTACATTTTGCTGATTTGTTTGTAATTACATGTTAATCGATTGGAAAACAGCAGCCTCGATAAAAGGTAAGGAAGGGTCAAGGCATATATTAGACGAATACAAAGCTTACTTTAAGTAATATTTCAATAACAATATATCTTATGACGATGGCTGAGTTTATGAAAGAGAGTGAATAAAAGCAGGAGAGCATACCTTTGTGCGTGGCACGTGTGATATATATATATATATATATATATATATATATATATATATATATATATATATATATATATATACTGTTGTATTACCTCTTTGAACTTTGGATACTTTGCTAGTTTGATACAATTAACATCACTATGAAGTAGATAGATAGATAGATAGATAGATAGATAGATAGATAGATAGATAGATAGATAGATAGATAGATAGATAGATAGATAGATAGATAGATAGATAGATAGATATTGCGGATTTTCAGAATATATGTAAATAAAACAAAAACTAGATTTAAATATTAATGCAAAGGGATGTTTTCCAGTGCGCAAAGCTTTCCCCCTTTCCAGTAATTTCATAATTTACTGTGATTTCAATTAGAACTTACCATTATCTTATTGTTTTAATATTGTTTGAAATTCATTAACGAATAACTTCTTCTATATTCAGTGGTGAATATGATGCTTAGATTGTGTTTCATTCTGGAGACATCACTTCTATCATATTTATGCATTTATTATGCTGATATTTTATATATAAATTTGCCATTGAAATGTATCAAAAGTAAACATGTTTTTTATTGAAAAATCCAGATATACACTATATCATTGTCTCTTTTTATCATGTAGTTTAGACTGCGATTGTAAACGTCTTTAATTTTCTTCATTCAGTTTACAAAGGCAAATTAGGACAGAACATTGAATAATCATGAATGGCCATTGAATATCAGTATCTATCTATCTATCTATCTATCTATCTATCTATCTATCTATCTATCTATCTATCTATCTATCTATCTATCTATCTATCTATCTATCTATCATCATTGACGTATATCTCTCTCTCGATCATAGTCATTTGATACTTTTTTATTTTCTCAAGGTATGTAACTATTTTTAAACACACGAAATATCCTGTCTGGCAGAAACAAATCCACCCTACGACAGTTGACACAAAAGAGACATGATGTTGGGGCCACTTGCTTGCTTGTTTCTCTGGACGATTCTACATAGTGTAGTTGAATATAAAGGTAAGATACTTTGAAATGTTTTAGCATGTATAATATATCTGCGATTAATCTTTCCTTTGACGATAGTATTATGGTAAAAAGGCTATATCAGCCATCAGGTAGCCATATGATGCCAGTTCTGCAATTTGATAAATCAGCGAAATACAACATGCAGGCATAAATAAGCTACAATGTTAAAGATGAACGTTGAATTCGTATATTTCCAGTCAGTGTCTTCACTTTGTGTGTGTGAGCGTGATTCGGAGTTTTAACGGGGCTTTGATAATTTGCCAGTCATATCGCTATGTCGTCTGCATTGTGGAATTTGTTCATAGTAAACAAGTATTTGGTTGATTTGTAACGCCGATAAGAACAAAAATGACACCAACAACAAAAAATAATTTAAAAAAAAACTGACTATGTTGTCATGTAGTCCTCGAAATAAGGAAGACATTTTTGTAATCAGCAATAATGAAAGTATCAATTGTTTGCTCCTGTGGGATATCAGCTACAAGGAGGATTGATTCATTGCTTTGTGAGTAAATACAATCCATATATGGTAATGCATGCTTGTTGTTAACATGTTCCTATGGGACTGAAAAAGACGTGCTCCATGTCAAGTGGTTTAAACGCTGAAAAAAACCCACTAAATTACTTCCTTTTAAGACTGAAAATTTTATTTTCTCTAAATGTATTCCTGTTCTGGTCGCCTAGATAATTATGCCCTCACTAAAATATATTGAATTGGAAGATTTCAATAGGAAACTATACTATTGCGTACCATTTTGATTGATTTGATGAATTTCGCGATTCGGTGGTCCTTGCTTGGGGCTTGTTTTATGAAACGAATAAGTGTACTCGGATGAGTGGGATGTTTCGAAAGATTTTTAAACGTTTTGACAGATGAAATATAACAATACATTGATCTAAAATTATTTTAAAATAAATTTTTCATATTGAAGTCTTACTCTTTCTCTCTCTCACGTTTTGAGAAAAGAAATATATATATATATATAATCAATGACATAAATGGTGCATTAAAAGCCAGGGAAAACCCTCAAAAAGAACACCGACCCACGAGAAGCTACTGGAAAGCGTTCTCGCATATCCACGTGGCCGAATCTGAGATTCGAATCCACGTAGACAAAAGTGAGATGGCAGTGATCTGTTACGGAGAGCGCTTTAGACCACTCGGCCACTCCAGACATAACCACTTTGTAGTTTAGGGAAATAAACTGTGTCGATAGAACTAACATTATTTCTTTCACTACCTTTCAGTTCCATATTTTAAGACCAAGAGCCGTAACAAAATGTAGAATAACTGGTAAATATAAATACAAGTTCTCGTTATCGTTCTGTTTAAATAATGCCTTCCAACTAAACATTTATCATCGGTTTTTTATTGTTTAAATTTTTCGTTTATTTAATGTTGGATTATTACAACACACACACACACACACACACACACACACACACACACACACACACACACACATATATATATATATATATATATATATATATATATATATATACATGTAAAACAATGGATTTTTACGTCGCATTGACCAGAATCCAGACAAGATAATATGTATATATCTTTACTGTGGCATGCTTTTTGGAAAACTATGGTCGCACCAAAATTTACAATGATATATGTCTATATGTCGAAACAAAACTTACTAAGATTTGTAATATCCCTTATTCCTTAGTACTCTGCCGCAGTGGGCTCTATCAATGAAAGTAATTAATATTCAATGAAATATGTATACAGTCTGTCAAAATTCAACGCATAAGGTTTACTTGTCCTTCAGGAGTGTCAGCAATAAGGTGCTATCGCTGTAATTATGACGTTCTTTCCGGAAATGGCGATTCTAGCTGCTTAAAGAATCCTGTCAATCAAGTTGACTGCCCATCGGATGTGAGGACATGCTATGTAACAACCACTCATTCTCAAGGTATACTTAATACATAATTACAAGATATAATAATTAACTAACTTACTAAAGTAAGTATAACTAAATGCTGGTTTCAATGCTGATTTCAATGCATTTATTTGGGGATTTTTTAAGAAAAGGCGTCTGATATAAAACTATTGGGTCTTGATGAACATTAATACAATAAAATCAAAAGACCTTTTGGAGCTGGAGATGTAAAAGAGCTCAGAATTTTCTTGTAAGATTTGAAACTATTTGAGATCTTTTTCCTTTTGAAATATCCAGCCAAGAAATGTATATATTTCAGATAAAAACATCAAGATAAACAAACGTACATAAGCATCTGAAGTGCGTGACACACACACACACACACACACATACATATGTATACAACAACATATATTCATAGATATGTATGCATACCAACAACAACAACTATATTTATTAATATATTAATATTAATATAAATATATTAATAATATTTTTTTATTTATTTATTATAATTATATTATATAATATAAATATAAAATATTAATTTTATTAATATATATATATATATATATATATATATATATATATATATATATATATATATATATATATATATATATATATATTCTTTCTTTCTTCAGATAAGCGGGATGTGCAATCCGTTAGACGGAGTTGTGGATTAGGTGATAGCGGCTGTAGCGATAGCTGTTCAAGTTGTGAAAGCGATACGTGCATTACTGTGTGTAAAGATGACTTGTGTAACCTATTCGACGATACACATACAAATGGAATAAGTGCCAGAGGACAATCGACTAAAGCAGTATCCATGCTGACTTTAACAATGTTAATAACGTTTGGCATTAAACTACTGTCGAATTATTTCTTATGAAACTAACATAATATTCTCAGAAATAAAACAATAATTTCATTGTGTGCTTCTGTATTTTTGCTTTCCTGCAAAATATGTCAACATCTTCTGGAATAATTTTATTGAAGATCACACATCTGGTGATGCTATTGGTGATGCATAAAACTCACCTTTATCCACTGTAAGAACAAACTAAAACACCTAATGTTTCCTACCTTAAATATTTTCAGCATTTATTTTGTTTTCCAGTTTCATGGCTTTTATCTTCCTTTTTCTGTAGTCATATCATTTTAGATGTTGTAAAGCGCTTAAAGCTTGTAAAGATTAGGCGCTTTACAAAGTCCTCGTTGTTATCGTTATTATTATTATCATTATTATTATTATTATTAGTATTATTATTATTATTATTTATTATTTATTATTATTATTATTATTATTATTATTATTATTATTATTATTATTATTATAGGCCTATGTCACAAGATTTAATTTGTAGAAAAGCAGGTCGGATTTCAGTATTGCAACTCCATATTGTATGTTAAGTTGTTTCTGCAGAGGTCGCATTTTTGTGCGAGAAAGAACGGTAGACTCTTTTGAATGAACATACGGTTCATTAGAAAAGTAGGTGCAGAACTATGCATTCGAGTAAGATGATCTGTGTCAGATATGTACACATTTCCTCCCATCGATAATAATGAATAAAAAAATTGTAAATGCATGCATTTTTCTATATATCCATTTCATTATATATATATATATATATATATATATATATATATATATATATATATATATATATATAGTCAACACTGTCACACTCTCACACCGTCTAAGCTTGACACTAGCTATGGAACACCTATTTCATAGTAATTAAAAAGTGTGAGAACTGCTGAGAAGTGGTCGAAGAGCTAGAAAAGAGGCAAGCACAGTCTATTTTTTGTATAAGGACTTCCTTTACTGATTAGGTCTGTAAGGATTTGTATTCCATGGCAATATTAGACATTTGAAGGTCATATTATGTAGCATTTACTTAAAGACAAGTCTATTTCTCATTCAAGAATAAAATATTAAAATGTGGCAGTTGGTGAAACATTATATTGTCACAGTGGTAATGCCACTTGAATCGCTTCAGTGTCGATATCACTGCTTTCGTATGCCACTTTGGAAATAAAATTGTGCCATTTATATATTTTATTCAAAGCTCTAGTTTTATATTTAGAGATGTCATTATGACCGCTCATTTGGTCTAGTGGTTAGAGCATCCGCTGGCGTGGGTTCTATCCCCGTCCGAGTCATACCGAAGACTTACAAAAACAGCAGCCTCAGTGCGGCTCATTATTTCTGGATAATGTGACTGAGTGGGACATCATGCTACGCGTCTGTTGTATGATGCCCCACTGGTAGATGTCACCATAAACGGCCTCACTGCTGACATGTTAGTGATATGACTGCAATCTTGTAAAGCTACGTTAAAAATCCTAATCACACACACACACATGGACGTATTTATGTCTTCTATTCCTTTTTCACCTTATTGTTTACATGCTCACTAACCCGTTATTCTCTCTTCCTCTCTCAGTCAGGATAACATATATTACGATAAATTATTAATTATCGTTTACTTTTTACAACCATGAGATGGTGACATTAAAAACAAATAGAAACTAACTTTAAAAAATATAAGTAGATTTCAGTCCTTAAAATATTCACAACACGTTTCCAGTATGGAACGTGCACATTATCACTAACTTGATCTTTTTTCTACCAGATATATTTACACACAACGATCAATAGTTGTTAAACAGGTTTGTAAATTCGGTCTCTCTATTATTATTATATATACACCTACGTTTAACTGCTTAGTTTCTCTTAATATAAGCATGTTCACTCATGCTTGTCCCACGAATATACATATATCCACTCTGTCTGTTATACAAGTTGTAACATGCAAAATCTTTATTGTATAATTTAATCTTCGTACTAAAGAATCATGAATAGATGTCCATGTATATTCGCAAATCTGTTCTTCTTCAAACGGCTAAAGTCTACGTGTAATTACCTTTCTGTGAACTTGACACTAGTGACTGTTTAAATATATGGAAGGGAAATTTATTGGGATGCAATGGAGGCGAATGATAAAGCTTTTATACAATTGTGGGATCTGCATAATGATTTTGCTAAATTAGAACATGGTGGCATTAATGAAGGTTTGTGCAATGCTACATGATGTTCTAGAAAGCGTGATCGATAGATAGAACAGAAAATACACGTAAAGACAGGCACAGATGGATGAAGCAATTGAAGGCTTCAAAATACCCATGTATTCAAGTTCCTCAAGAACTAATCCCTAAGTTTGACAAACAATATCACGATTAGTCTTTACCGTTAGAAACGTTTGTAATAAAGTAACGCATTCTAAGAAAATTGCAGCTTATTAAATGTCCCTTATTACTATTATTAATATTAATATTAATATTATTGTTATTATTATTGATATTTATATATTATTATTATTATTATTATTATTATTATTTTATTATTATTATTATTATTATTATTATTATTATTATTATTATTATTATTATTATTATTATTATTATAATGGCAGTGGGCAGATGTTCATATTTGCACGGGATATAGACGACCCCGCCCTCCACGAGTCCCTTGTTGCCTTGCAGGTTAGGTTTCGGATAACCAAAGGCTAAGGTTCTGACACAGTACCTGATTGGGCGTATGAACCTTCTCGATAAGGTCACCGCCCAGGGCGGAGGAGTCCCAAGAAGGACTCAACGGCCATGTGTCCAGGACCAAGGCGAGCCACTAGTTATGCGGAGTTCGGTTGTTGTCAACAGCCTGGAGAGGGATGGGCTCCGCCAGGTTCATTACCCAAGGCACAACACATGCAATGAAAACTTTACCTCCACCCACACCGGATCGGTCGTCGCCCGGAACAAGGACCGCGCCTTTTGTCTTTTACCAGAGCAGAGGTGTTAAGTGTGCTACTGGTGCACAATCACCACCAAAACTTCGAATCAGAAACAACATCAGCATTGGTACATGGAACATAAGTACATTAAGAACGCCTAGAAAGGTAGAGGAACTAATACACGAAATGAACAGATACCATTGGACCATCCTGGGACTGTGCGAAGTACGATGGAAGAACCTTGGGGAAACATCAACACAGGATGGCCATAAACTATACTACTCTGGCAGAGAAGATAAACATGAACATGGTGTCGGATTTCTTGTCCACAAAGACACTGTGAACACTGTCATGAGTTGTTGGCCTGTCTTCAGCAGGCTTATCATCATACGCTTGAGGACAAAACCACTCAATATCACCATTCTGCAACTTTACTCTCCAACTACAGACCATGGTGATGAAGAATTAGAGGATATCTACGACCAACTGCAAGAAGTCCTGGACCAGACCCCAAAGAAAGACATTCTTGTGGTGCAATGAGACTGGAATGCCAAAATAGGAGAGGATGCCGTTGGTAATTGGAAAGGCACATATGGACGCTACTGCAATGCATTGACCAACGATAGAGGCTTAAGGCTCCTGGAATTTGCCAGCTTCAATGATCTGAAGCTGATGAACACATTTGGTCCACACAAAGCATCCAGAAGGTGGACCTGGCATAACCCGAATGGAGAACACCATAACCAGATTGATTTTATCATGGTGAAGACGTTTCCACACAAGCGTTAACGTTGCCAAGACAAGAAGTTTCCCAGGAGCAGACATTGGAAGTGACCATGACTTAGTGATAATGACCCTCCGACTACGTCTAAAAAAAGTCGACAAAGAGGGCCCCACAAGAATCAAGTTCAACCTTGACAAGCTAAAAGACCCAGAGGTCTTGGAAGCCTTCCAGGCAAGGATAGGAGGGAAATTTGCACCACTGTTACTTCTTAGAGAACACAGTTATAGACACAATGATCGACACATTTAACATAGCATTGACCCAAACAGCCAGTGAGATCCTTGGCAAACATCGACGACCAAAGAAACCTTGGGTTACAACGGACATACTTGATCTGTGTGACAAGAGTCGAGATCTAAAGAACAAGAAGTCAGAAGTAGAAGGAGCAAAACAATACAGGGAAATCAACCAGGTTATGAAGAAAAGCATGAGAAAGGCAAGAGAGACATGGAATGAAGACCAGTGTAAAGATATACAAAACAATCTAAAGAAAAGTAATAGCAAAAAAGCATACCAACGGGTGAACGACCTGGCCAGTATAAAACAAGGACGCTCCAAGATAAGGGAAGGAAATGTCTTACAGAAGAACAAGACATTCTTAAGAGATGGACAGAATACTGCTCAGACCTGTACAACCACATACATACAGGGGACCCAGACATACTCAACACCCCATCAGTGACCAACACTGACAACTACCCCATCCTACGAGAAGAAGCAGAGGCTGCAGTGAAAGCATTGAAGAAAGGGAAGGCAGCAGGAGTAGACAACATTCCTGCAGAACTAGTCCAAGAAGAGGGTGAAGCCATGATAAGCGCCCTACTAACAATCTGCAAAAAGATCTGGCAGACAGGGAAATGGCCAACACCATGGACTCAGTCACTTATAGTAACTCTCCCGGAAAAAAAGAATTTGCAGCAATATTAGAACTATCGTACGATCAGTCTTATATGCCACCCAAGCAAAGTCATGCTAAAAATCATATTAAATAGATTGAAGCCGCGAGCAGAGGAAATCATAGCTGAAGAACAGACAGGCTTCAGACCAGGGCGAAGCACAACTGAACAGATTTTCAACCTGAGAATACTATGTGAGAAATACCTCCAGCACCAACAAGACATTTATCATGTCTTTATAGATTTCAAGAAGGCATTTGACAGGGTATGACATGCAGCTCTTTGGTCCACCATGAAGCTGTACAACATCAACGCTAGCCTGATCAAAGTCATAGAAAGCTTTTACAGCTAGGCCGCCAGCGCAGTATGCTTCAACGGTCAAATAGGAGATTGGTTTAGGACAACTGTGGGAGTCAGACAGGGCTGCTTGCTTTCACCTACTCTCTTCAACATCTTCCTTGAAAGAATCATGACAGATGCACTGGAAGACCATGAAGGAACTGTCAGTATTGGAGGCAGAATTATAACGAATCTGCGCTTTGCTGATGACATCGATGGCCTTGCAGGAAATGAGGTGGAGCTAAATCAGTTGATGGAAAAACTGGACAGGACAGCTACTGCTTTTGGTATGGAAATTAGTGCAGAGAATACCAAATTGATGACCAACAACACCAGTGGCATCAGCACTGACATCATGATTAGAGGCCAAAAAACTGGAAACAGTTAATAGATTCAAGTACTTAGGAGCCATCGTGGCAGACGAGGGATCGAAACCAGAATTATTGTCCAGGATTGCGCTGACAAAAACAGCAATGGCAAGGTTGAAGACAGTTGGAAAGACAGAAACACCTCAGTCAGCTCAAAAATCAGACTGATGCGCTCCTTGGTTGCATCTGTATTCATAAAAGCCTGTGAGTCATGGACCCTCACAGCGGATCTCGAAAGGAGAATACAAGTTGTTGAAATGAGATGCTTTCGAAGGTTGCTTGGCATTACATATAGAGATCATGTCACGAATGAGGAAGTGGGAAACAGAATTAAGCAAGCCATTGGGCCCTATGAAGAGCTATTGACCATTGTGAAAAAGCGCAAAATGAAATGGTATGGACATGTCACACGATCAACAGGGCTTGCTAAGACAATCATGCAAAGTACTGTGCAGGGATGACGAAGGTGAGGAAGACAGAGGAAAAGATCGGAGGATAACATCTCAGAGTGGACAGGACTGAAGCTGCGTGACACAGTGAGAGTATCAGAAAACAGATTGGAATGGAGGAAGCTGGTTGTGAGGTCATCAGTAGTGCCCAACGGTCGGCAAGACTAAGGGATAGATAGATAGATAGATAGATAGATAGATAGATAGATAGATAGATAGATAGATAGATAGATAGAGAGAGAGAGAGAGAGAGAGAGAGAGAGAGATAGATAGATAGAGAGAGAGAGAGAGAGAGAGAGAGAGAGATAGATAGATAGATAGATAGATAGATAGATAGATAGATAGATAGAGAGAGAGAGAGAGAGAGAGAGAGAGAGAGAGAGAGATAGAGAGAGAGATAGATAGATAGATAGATAGATATATAGATAGATAGATAGATAGATAAGTAGGTAGGTAGGTAGGTAGGTAGGTAGGTAGGTAGATAGATAGATATATAGATAGATTATTATAATAATTATTGTTGTTATTATTGTTACTATTATTACTATTTATGTATTATTATTATTATTAATTAATTGATTAATTCATTCATTAATTAACAATATTATTATTATTCCAACAGAGAATGACCTTTCTTGTCTGTAGAAGGATGGTAACATTTATGTGAAATGTAACTGTAAAAACGCATGTGGATACAATATAGCTCATTTGCTGTGGTCGACCGTTTGTTTAATGGGGTCACTTGGAAATTACAAGTAATATTGAATAGGATGCTTTGTGGCTGTGTGGAAATGTTACAATTACGCATGTCATTATAACAATGTGTATACATTACAAATTGCATGGAGTAGACTCTGAATCCCTTCGGAGATTTAAAACATTACATGATACTATGGTACCCTAACTTGGATATGACGCTATGGGTTTCTATAGACATTTCAACACTTCAAATTTCACTATGCGTTATATCGGCAATTCAATATTATGGGATATTTTATTGAAATGTGAATAGAGTATTTTGCTATGAGGCTCATATAAATTATCACAGATGGACAAAAAACAGGAAAAGACAGCGGTACAGTGATCTTATTTTCTAATGATAGACAACGCTTGGGTTTTGATGACGTAACGTTTGCACACTTACAAAAAATCATTTGATTAAAAATACGAGAAAGATCTCATTATACATGTAATGACAGATGCAACAGCAGCTCAAATTGGTTATATTCAGCTTCGCAGCTGAGATATTGTGGAATGATGCGACTAAATATTTACACATTATCAAACGCTCGATATAATTTCTAATTTTGGCCCAATATTTCGTCTTGTCCTACATCTATTTTAATTTAACCAACAAGCAAGAATGTGTTTCTTTCTTCATAATTTTAGAGGATGGTTGTATGTACCAGCATAACAAAATAATTGTATATGTAGCTGGTATTAACTGGTCAGCTAGCATGTGACGTTCTGTATTCGCCTTGCTTTATTTAAGCTATAGGTTCACGGTGCCCGCATTCGATATATTGACAGTCTAAATCATTTAACATAAAGGTCAGTGTCAAATGTTCATCGATAAGTCCGTTTTTGTTTTAAAACGTGTTGTCACTGAACATCTTTTGTTATGAGAGCTACGTTTCTTACAGTAAACCGTATATGTCCTATATGATGTTATGTTCGAAAACCCAATAACGCGAATATACATTTGTCTAGAGTTGGCATTCTATATAATAATAATAATTGTATTGACGTAGTAGTCAAGTAAACTAATGCTTGGCGATAAGCTCTTTTTAACAAAAAAGGACTTTGTTTTGTTTGTCTCATTCAACATTTCTCCATCAACACCGTTAAATAAACTGTGGCATGTTGAATAGTTGACCTCATAAAGCTGACTGTCACAAATGTCTGGTTTCTCTACATGCTCAGAACAAACTATAAAAATCTAAAACGTAAAATAATAAATAGTCCCGAAGAAAGCATAAAGATTAGACGATTAACCTCCTATTAATAAGTATATGCTTTCTTCTTTTAATTGAAAGTAATAAAATGTGTGGTTAATTTTAATGAAGAGGTTATAGGAGTTTCATAAATATCAAAGACCACATATACGTGGTTATTTTCTTTCGTACTCGGGGTGCTAATCTCCTTTTCATTACTCTTAGTGGCACAAGCCTTTGATATAGTGTATCATTCGTAGCACGTCATACCTATCCTATTTAATGTGCCACATTCCATTACTACAACGGAGATTCATGTAGGTTATTTGATGTATGCTGCAGATCAAGTTATTGATATTGTTCATTGTTTTCATTGGTCTTTCTCATCTCAGATATTGCATTTAGACCTATGGAAAGCGAGAGTAAGACATATAGACCGATTTACGTAAGACGGCGAGAAATAAACACGTGGCAGGAATTTGAATAAAAGTGAGGGTATATTTAATTCATTTAGTATATTATAGATTAAATGGTGAATAGGTATATCAATTTTCATCATTATGTTACTTAATTGATGAATAAATGAAAATTCAACTTCATGTTCAACTATGCATATGCAAACATCATGTATGTAATTGATATAATTGATATATCAATTGATATATCCTAATTAGTCCTATATGTAATTACTTTATGCCAACACTTCTACAGCAAATCAGGTAACCTCAAACCTGCTATATTCAAACAGTAAAATCTGGTAGTTTTGTATTGTTTGGTTTCTACGTAAAAGGCAAATATAGATTATTTCTAAGAATATACATCCTGTTTTCTTTTTAATTTGTCTCGTTTGTTTGCCTTTCGTAATATTTTTGACCAAAATTATTGATTATGCATTTACACCTGTTTTGATGTTCGTAAGCATGATATGTATGATTAGTGTCGTTTAATTTAGGTATATCAAAGTCAAATCACAGCTCCTATCAAATAAGCATGGTCATAACATTTGTTTAGATTTTTGTTATAACATATATGCAAAGTAAATCGAGATGATATCTGAAAATCATATTTTTGTAAATTTTGGTCTGTCTCAGTTTGTTTGTTTGTTTTTGTAAACATATTATTCTAGCGTACATGCCATATACACATATGCATGGAGACAGTGGCCGGTGTAAACGATTAACCCGAAACACAAGCTAATTTCAATCTGCTTTAAATGTTGTTGTATTTTTGTTTTTGTCGCTCAGCCTTTGTAGATTTATATTATTGCTATCGTGTAAAACCGCAGAGAACACCAATGGACGTGTACATTAGAATGACCAAAGTCATTGTATGGAGGGTGTAGTTCAATTCTTTCATATTGTTAAAATTCTTGCTAGTGCCAAACTATACATAATTCCATGTAGTTTACAATTTTTATATATATATATGTGTGTGTGTGTGTGTGTCTTTTTATAACATCTGGTACACGCCATTATCTGATTTTTGTAACCCGTGTTCGTGGCTGTTAATTGTTCATGATATATTTAGTTAGAATTTGGTTATATGGCCTGACACGTTTAAATGAATATAGTTACATCGGATCCATAAATAGATGATTACGAGCAGCAGAGAGGGTGAATCCTACAACTTTCCGAGCGTCGATTCGGAAATCTGAGGCTTCTACCAAATAGTAAAAAAAATGGCGTCTATTCGATAAAATAAGATTTCCTTATATACGCCAACGTCGTTGTCACTCACCCTCTCTGCTGCTATGGGTTAACCGAATATCTGATCCAGTCCTTAGGACTTAACAAACAGACTAATCGCTAAGACCTCCTCTTGTAGATCAATTAGATTATTGGACTGATCTGTGAGTTTGAAATTAATTCTGGTTAATGAATCATTATGACACCGCATATAGACTGGATTAACCGGAGACTCAATAATTAGGAATCCTGGAGGAGCTGTTGGTGCAAACGAATAAAGAATATATCCTTGCTGAGCTTGATTTGATCGTTCGAGATTAATTTGATAGCTTCCTTCGATAACATCACATACTAAATTGAGCGCAATCACTGAGGATATATTCACGTTGAACGGAGCGATATGTCTGCCGCCACCGTCTGGGTCATTATTATGCTTGAGGATTTTTATTTCCGGTGATGCTGTTTTTTCCACGTATCATGAATTATTTTAAAACCGACATCGATGGTGTCACTGAGAAGTTATTTTAGTTCTGGTACGTTATATCCTGGTAGTTTGAATGTTGGAATATCTTTGACGGGGATTTTAAAGTCTGTTGCAAATTTTGTTCTCGATGTGGGATTATCGTCATCTAATATATCCTGAATAATTTTTTAATTAAATGTTTCCATATCGTCGATAATTTTGTTGCATGTTTCTACGACGCTGATAAATTCATCTCGGGTAAGAGTACCGGATTTAAGAGATATTAATAACAGTGAAAAATCATTATTCATTGCTGTGAAATTTTTAACGATTTCAGGTTCGTTAACAAAATGATACCCTTGCAATGGTCCACCCCCACCCTATGTTCGTATCCGAGACCAAAAAACTCTATAGTAATTCTGTGATCTTTATAACTCTTTATTGGATTATCAGGTTTTATTCTGTCAGTGATATAATCGGTTTTTTGTGGTTCTGGTAAATCAACGGTTTTCCCCCCTCGTGGTAATTCAGGCCATCCTAGTACGGTTCTAATAGAACTCTGATAGATATCTACGACGTATCCTTCTGTGCTTATCTCAATTGCGGATGATAGCGTCGGCTCATGAACCGTTATAGCGATTTTCAATTCTTTTCCAGTAATCGATTTTATTCTACGTTGCAATTCAGCATTGATTTGTTCAATTTGGTATGATCCGGTTGGTATCGAAACAACGTTCCAGTCTGGAGTCCCGTCGTCTTTATTCTTATTCGCAAATACCAAGGAATTATTCGGTTGTTGACCACCAAATGCTACCGATCTGATATTAGGCCAACTGTGATACACTCGTAGTTTTGCTAGCGCTATCTCCTTCACGGGGACTGGGCTAGGGAAATTCACACTGAATTCAGGATTCGTTGATGTTATTGATATCATGCTTGTTTGTACTGGGTTCGTGTTCTCCACTATACGTTGAAGTAATTCCATCGGTGTTGTCATTGTTATTATACTGTTGTTGTCGCTCTAATTTTGATATCGCGGAATCATAAATACTGACCATCACTGAGAACTCACTATCTGATATCGTTGAGGTTATTGAGATCATTCTGGTTTTCGGGTTCGTGTTTTCTAATTCCATCGGTGTTGTCATTGTTATTATACTGTTGTTGTCGCTCTAATTTTGATATCGCGGAATCATAAATACTAACCATCACTGAGAACTCACTATCTGATATAATTGTATTATCGAGTGACGACGATATCATCGAGGATAATTGCGAGTATGTGGTTGATACAATATGAAATTGAATTAAGTAATCTTGCAGTTTACTCTGGCTGCATGATGATATCTTTTTTGTTATCCCGGTTAATATACCCGCGATTGTAGCCGCCGCAGAAATGCAAATTGTAACTACGACCGGGGCAATCATTGTAACCGATGCAAGTATTATTTCGGCGCCAGCGAGAACGCCTGACACCGAGTACATAGTAACATCAATTGCGGTGATTCTTCGTCGGTATTTTTTTATTTTTATTTGATACTCCTTGGCGAGGGTTTTGAGTCTAGTTTGAAATTCTCTGACCTGATTATAGCGATATTGCGATGATGAAATCATTATTATTTTAGAAACGCTAGCGTTTTCAATTGTGAAATCCGAAGGATTTTTCTTTCAATTGAAACCGTTATTTACTTAAATCCGCTACGAATTCCACATACCACGTTGTTGAAACCCTAACCAAATTTTTATCAGTAGATGTTAACGTGAACTGTTCAGTTGTATCCTTGTCGATGATCGTTGAAATCGTATTGTTGACCCCGGATGAACTCGACGATGATATATTAAATTGAGTCGTTGTCACTAGTGTCAATCGATAAATACCCTTAACGGTTGCAGTGATATCTAATTTGTTGTTTGTAGGTGTCCACGCAAATGATCCGTGTTGGATCGTGTATACTCCGTTGTTGGTTTTCTCATGAGGAATTTTTGTTTTTTCAATGATTGTTATCATCCTCGAAAAATCATTTTTGATGGCTTCGATGAAGTTTTTTGTCTCATCGATGATTTTTTTGATATCCGGGAGTTTTTTGTCGAGTTTATCGAATGTAGTTCCAAGAAATTTATCCACGATATTTCTACGAAAAATTGAAAACTGTTTTCCGTTATCCTCAATTCTAGATTCAAGTGTTGTTACTTCCAACACAGAATTTTCCAACTCATCGTTGAGAGTTTTTAATCTATCTGTAATAGTCTAAAAAAGTGCACCCGGTTTGAGTTTACCCTGATCGGAAAAAAACACGATAGTATCCTCGATTGCGTTTCGTTGTTTAACCAAAATATCATCCAACGACACATTACTTGTTTTCAATTTACCCTGGAGATCTTGAAATACAACTATTTCGTTCGGGTCAACACTTGTTAAGTTCAATGTCTCAGCGATTTCATCTTCGATTAGTTTTTTTATATCCTTGATAGAATCAAGGGTTGCAGTGCCATCGGGTTTGGGTTTCAGAGGTCTTCCCCAAATATCAATCATGTTATTGTAAAACTCTTTTCTCTCTCTAAAATCTTTGTTGACGACTTCGTCGTTGCCAGCGATTACTAGTGTATTCATTTACGACAACATGTGGTGGTTTTCCCCTTGGGTTACCCAAGGAGTTAGAAATAGCGTTAAGGACATTTAATACTTCGCTGCCACATATTGGCGGGTCAATCATCGTTTGTGTTGGTAGCGTAGAATACCAAGTCTTCATTGGAAAATCTTTGATTTTTGTAAAAGTTTTTATATAACTCATAAACTCTTTTGGCGGGGCTAATCCATATGAATCGAAATAGACAATCCCACGTGGATCAATAGCGTATGCAACCCAGTGAGTTCCAGGTCCGGTGCTGTTATCGAGATTAATGATACCGGTTTCAAGCTGTTGGGTTGTGTCGGTAATTGATCCTTCATAAAAACACCTCTGAAGTTTTTAATCGCGAGGTTTTTAGCAGCATCGAGTAAATCAAAATTGGACATTGGAGTGAAAGACTCTCCAATTAATAAACCTGTCCTAGTCTCAGGCCTTTTCCGCTGTACCATGAATACGGGGTTCCTGGTAGTCTTAGACCCTTTCCGCTGTACCATGAATACGGGGTTCCTGGTAGTCTTAGACCCTTTCCCTTTTTTTTATAACCCTGCCCAGTTGCCTTTTTTAGTGCCATTCCTGCCGCGGTACTGACAGCCCTTAACGCTGCCACTTTAGCCACCGCTGGGGCTGCTCCCGCAATCAAGACCGGAATCGCAGCTAACAATGGGAATATACCGCCTGTTTTCATCATATTTTTGATAACAGTGGCAGAAAGAGTAATCTGAACACCCTTTTTTGCTACAAGTGCATCATTGAAATGTTTCATTTTGACGAGTTGTCAGCGACAATTTATTCTCCCCGCCAGTCATCTGGTTGGGTTTCAGCGTGATTGTGGTTCCACATTGCTTAGCTGATTTGGATTGCAATTTTGTTAATTGACCAGGTGTCAACGACACATTGATATTACTATACGACATTATACAATAACAGATTGATTCTAAACCGTTTACAATTTCAATCATATATTTTCCACTGGTGCATCTACCACTCTCATTCTTCCACCAACACCTTCGAGTAGCATTGATTTATCACTGAGAATGACAGCAACCGCTCTATAATCAGCAATAGCACCACGTTGTATATCAACGACAGACTGTCTTGTTAAATCAAGATGTTCCAGTGAAAAGTAATAGATCGGATACAGATTTTTAAAATCCAATTGTGATATTTGTAGACCAGTATCGACATTTTGATCACGTGCCATAAACGACAACAACCTATGATACACGCGTGCAATATGATTTTGACCGTAATCAAGTTGTACATCTTCAGATGGTTCCTGCTGGCCGTTTATTCTCAGTGAGACGTCTTTAACACCTAATGGATCAAATATCATATGACTGAAACGTTGATTGCCAACTCGTGTGTTATCCTGTAACGCAATAAATATATGACGTGGCGCAGCAACACCTTGTTTTGATGCTAGATTCCAAGTGAATAACCCGTTGATATTTGATTGTTTAACATCTGTACTCATGGTTAGCCAACTTACTAATGATTTTCCTCCTTGGTCCATAAATGATAGTAATCGTTTTTCTGCGGTGATTGATGGAGTCAACACTGGCATCCACAATGATATTTTTGTTAAATTGACTTTACCGGCATCATCATTTACATGATCTGCAGCTGGGTTTGCTGGAATCCTCCAAATTGCGTCATTATTATCACTCTTTCGTACAAGCGATACTGTATGCTTCGCCCCGTAGATAACTTTTCTGACGTTTCTACAGAATCCAAATATATGATGCAGTGGAATCGCGCATGAAAATAATTTACGCCGCCCCTCCAACATTGATATACATGTCGCGGCTCCTAGATTGAAATTAGGATCGTTGTTTATAATCATATTTTCAACATCAACATCAGCGGCACCAGCATTATTCTTTGGTCGTATTACAACAAATTGATTTCCTCCAGCGGTATTTCTAACATCTTTTGCAAACATCATAGAGGGTCCTGCTGATCTTGTATAATCATCAGAATATCTCGCTAACCCGATTATTGTTGTGGCTGCATCAACATCGCGATCTATCGACTCGATTTCTTTTCCATCAATGAGATATCTAGCACTTTCGAATAATGCCATATTGACAAAACCGACTTGAGTACCAGCTGGATACGGTGCTGGTACAGCAGGAGTATCAGCAGCTGTTACAAGTTCTCCTTCTACTTCAATAAACGCTTCAGCGGGTAGAAAGTATTTACTGGTATCATGGACTTGAAGTTCAATTCGCGATCGACTATTTGAGTCTATTGCATGATAGGCGTAATATTGATAATCGCGTACAGAATCATCCTTGCCAACTGGGGCGTCTATATCAAACGCTGGATCAGGTGACCTTTTGAACATTTTATTCTATTTATCAGAGTCTAAATAGTGAAATCGTAAACGATTTTCATCGTAGGATTTCATCGTCGTAGTTTTTTAAAGCCACTTCCTGCTATCATATTTGCAATATTGCTTTGGTCGGGGGTTATCAACGACGCTAGTTTTTAATCTACTGCGTTATTTATAATTTTACTAACACTAGCAGGCATTTCCGCTGTAGACGGTAACGGTTTCGAAAATCCTTTGGATTTCATCCGTGATTTCACTAGCGCTGTTATTTTATTCTTCGCGGCTGAAAACACTTTTCCGGCAAGATCTCCAACAGCACTAATACCCTTATCACGAATAACATCAATTGCTTTCATTGATAATTGTTTAGCTAACGGCATCACTTTTTGGAGCCATTCTTGCAAATAACCCTGCAATGGTATTGCCGAGGCCATCACCATAGTATGCTCTATAAACTGGAAACCGTGAATTAACTACATAGACGGGGGTTTGTTTGTCATGGTTGTAGTGTATGATCATTATTTGAAATCAGAAACAATTTTTCAATTGTAAAACAATTTGTCGAGTATAAATTCAGTCACTGTGATACCCACTTGATAACTCGCCAATGAAATCTCGATATGTGCTGATATCCATGATACCACCTTGAAATAACCGTCTACAGATATCAGCTGCTTCATTAATTATTTCCGGTGAGTTATTTCCAGCTCGGAACCCTCCTACAAGAACTTCTAATCGTGATATATCACTGAGAACACTACCAGGACATGAAATTCTTGGATTTTCACTGGAATCTTGCAATCCACTTCCGCTATAGCCAGCTGCTTCGTCCATTTTTTCTAAATCCGTGGGTTGTAAATAACTATCATAATCATCATCATCATCATCAGGTGGTAGTTGTTGTTTTTTAGGCGAGTAGAATACTTTCCTTGCAGGTTTCTGTCGCTTTTGCGGTTTTAGTTCTTCATATTTCTTATACACTATATCTACCGCATTGATATATTCAATGTATGATGCACTATCCGTCTTAATTTGACTTTTTTTAGTTTTGTTTTGTAGAATATATCAGCCCAATGAGTGAAATTCTTAACATATTTATGATGTTCTGGTTTCAACATTTTTTTTCTTTTTTCATAAGTCATAACAACAAGCGCAGGAATTTCTGTTGGATTAGTCTTATCAATTGCTGCTAACCCTTCCTCGTTAAATCTCACGCGTAAATCATCTACTGTTCTTTTTTATTCCATTTTTTGTACAGCCTGTTTTGTTTGTTCAGTTTTCGCTGCTATTTTTTCAAGTTCACCAATAACAGATTTCCCCGTCTCGGGAACATCCCCCCGTATAGCACGCTCTACCCCGTACGTTGCTGTGGTTACTGGTTTAAACAATTCTTCAGATCCCGCAGCAAAATAGTTTGTAAACTCTGTCGTTGTTGCAGTTTATTTCTTACAGAGTCGCGAATTGGTATAAATCTCCTAATTGCATCTAGTCGTTCACGAGCCAATCTAGTTGTTAATGCTTCATTGACCATTATTTGAAATCAGAAACAATTTTTCAATTATAAAACAATTTTCCCGAACCTGACCTAACAGACGAAAACACTTTTCAGTTAATTTGACATGTCGGATGATTTTTAACATCACCGTGGAAGTATTTAACAGCGTTACCATCGATGAGGAAAGTCACATAATTGCTATAAAAATAATAATACTGTCACTTTCCCCACTTTTCCATTGATCGTCCATCAATTTTTTATTCACTGATTTTGACATTTTCAATCAAAAAATGCTAAAAAAAAATGAAAATTTCTCTGAGGGTCGATTTTAATCAAAAAACGACAAAAATCTCTTTGAGGGTCGGTCACGGTCAAAATCGTTCATTTTCTTGAATTAACGCTCTTATGTTTCTAATTTTAGAATTAACCTCTTTTTTCAATTCGTATTCGTTACCCAATTCTTTTCGTATTCCTTCTACGATAGTAAATAACGGGACAAACACACTTACGTCACTGGAAAATGCAAGAGAGTCCCGAATATAATTCTGAATTCTTTTGATGAGCGCATATTTCTTTGGCAGCATATACTTGTTAGTGCTAACTCCGTATTCTATATCCTGAAAATCTGACATGATTTGATCAGGATTTAACCCATCTGATAGTTTAATATCCCGAGTTTTTAATTTTAGAATTTCATCAATAATGCTATTCATATTTTCAGAATTCATATTCTATGATAATTACATATTTCTAAATGAAAAATATGACGCATCAGACATAAATAAATTGAATTTACTGTCCGTTCTTTTTTTAAATCGCCGTCTTGGTTATTCCCTCTGCAACTTTTTGAACAGAAGGTGAACAAATATCGAAATGCCTACCGGCGCTTGTTATGTATTGAAATATTTTGTCTTCGCTAGTTGTTGTATTAAATGATTTCACAGGTCTCGCTCGCTTCGAGTATTTCCCAGTCCAACCTCGTTTGGAATTTTCACTTGGGGTAACAGCTTGCAGATTTGATAAAGAATTGTTCCTCGGATTGGAATCGATATGATCAATAACAAAATCGCCCTCGATCAATCTCTGAAAACATTCATACACGAAGTGATGATTGTGATAAGTTTTCTTTTCTTTCCTCCCCCATACAGTAAACCTCAAATACCCTTGATTACTCACAACACCAACTGATTTCTTCAGTCTACGGTTTCTTACAATACCATCACTGGATGCTTCATAATTTTTAATCAAGGGATGTGGTCTGAATTCTTGGTTCATTTATATACTATACTATTGTTTGTCTAATTCATTGTCTGGTTTAATAATGAATCTTTCGATATAGTCTTGGGGAGTTCTTATGACTTTGTCGCTGACTTTGTCCCTGACAGAGTCAAGGTCAGAATTTTTGATTGAAAATTCATATGATTTTCCATTTTTGATTCTTTTGTCATAATAACGCTTCAATTCCCTGTATCGTTTGCCACCATAACCAATACACAATTGTGATTTTCCCCTAACCCCAACCCCACATCGTATGCAAGGTAACGGACCAAGGCTTCCACGACGAAAGCTTTGCATATGATACCCACAGAATTCATTTCTGCATGATTTGTTACACGGTGTCACTGATCCAACCATGAGCCATTTGCAGTGATTCAATATACATAAATCTTTCATTTAAATGCTTGTTTTAATTATAGTATGGAGGAGTTCAAGAGATTATCGAAAATTAAGCCTTCGAAAAATGTTAAATTCAATCTCGATAGAGTCTCTAATACACCAAAACCGCTAATCGGTGATAGAATTATACTGAAGGAGTTCAAGAGATTATCGAAAATTAAGCCTTCGAAAAATGCTAAATTCATTGATTATACCATGAAAGAATTCCAGAGATTATCGAAAATTAAGCCTTGGAAAAATGCTAAATTCAATCTTGATAAGGAGTTCCAAAGATTATCGAAAATTGAGCCCTGGAAAAATGTTAAATTCAATCGTGATAAGGAGTTCCAAAGATTATCGAAAATTAAACCCTGGAAAAATGCTAAATTCAATCTCGATAGAGTCTCTGATACACCAAAACGTCTAATCGGTGATAGAACTATACTGGATAAAATCAGGGAGTATTTTAATGAATTCTACCGAGACGGTGCAGCACACTGTTGATCGACATTTCGAATTATTAATGAAGATGTCAATGTACCCACAATCGATGCTACTATGAACGATGAAAGAGCAGCTGAGATAATCTCACATCTTGGCCCACCAAGGGGTTGGAAATTCAAGGGTGTAAAATCCAATCGAATTTCACTTAAAATCAAAGATTTTCAACAAAGCAATTCCCAACAGAAGTATTTTTTTCAGAATAAAATTCATTATCGAAGTCGAAGGCAAATGGATTATAAGGGATAAATTTGAACCAATCCTCAAGAATAAAAAAGCTGTCATTGTGAGTAGAGATGCCAAACCAGGAATTCTAACTGGAATTGACAAACCTTACTACGAGAGATCTTATCCTGTAACAGCAATCGTTTATGGAATATATCCGTTAAATGATAAACCCGATATCGCAAAACTAGCTCCTATGAAATATTCTAGTTCACTGAATTGTGTAGCAATACGGGTAATGGAACACTTCACAAATGCATCCCGAGGAAATAAACTAACTGATCTGCGACGTAGGAAAATAACCGAATGGGAACTGACAGTGAAACAGCACGGTGCAAAGATTTCTGATATAGCTAAATTAGAAACATCATTAAGATTCCCAATAACCGTTATGACAATAATCGGAGAAGTTTTATACGAACCGAAATATAACAAAAATGGAGCGCCAATACAAATTATTGATCATAACAAACACGCGTGGACACCTGCAGTAACAATATTTCCACGAGAACGAACCGTGAGATATATCCCCGAAGAATTTTCCGGGGATGTTTTCTATGAAGAGAAATTATTCGATGCTATTCATGCGTTGTGTAAAAATGATCCTGTGTCAGTGTGGTTACTTAGAAGTGATGAAGATCCCGAAATAGGATTTGATCAATTTGTAAGACCAAATGGCGAATTATATCGCGTTGAAGAATTAGATAACAGAATGAGAAAAATCGCTAATGATTTTTCACCGGAGAGTTCCCATGAAAAACTACTCACGGATAGTTTTACTATTCCATCAGTGGTAGTTCACTTCGCAAGAGAAAAAAACTTATGGCGTCCAACACGAAATGATTTCTCGAGGACGTTAAATTGAGTTGCATCGAATTTGGTCATGGGTGACTGTGGAATACAAAATACTCACGTGATGGCATGATTTCAATTGATATATCCGCGTGTTATCCTGGAAGTTTTCTCGGGTATGGAGAATGCGCTGAGTACTTTAAACGATTTGGACACCCCACGCATGAAATGACTCGTGTTGCGATTAATGGTCCATTGCCTGATTTTGATTTAACCGGATTCGCTCGTGTGATATCATTCGAATTCGCTACAGGGTTACATCCGTGTAGTTATGTTTGGCTTGGTAGACATATATCTGAAAAACACTGGATGCCAATAGTGCTACTACGATATTTGATTGATTGTGGTATGCTAATATCGTTAATTGTTTCCGAAGCTATTATATGCTATCGAGCTCAGAAAGAAGTTTGGCTACCACAACCCGATCTAGATCGTATAATCGATGAAATACGAAAACAATTTCCTGTTCGAAATTCGAAGAATTTCAATGAAGAACAAATCATGAATTGGTCTAAGGAGTTATTTGAAATTAGAGAGGGCATTCGATGCAGCAGCAGAGAGGGTGAACCCTACAACGTTTTTAGACAAAATTTTGATTGAAATCCTAAAACGAGCCGTCCTATAATCTCATTTTAACCAAAAAGAGGGCGAACCCTACAACGTTTTCAGACAAAAAATTGATTGAATCCTTAAAACGATCCTTCCTACGATCTCATTTTAACTAAAAAAAATGAACCCTACAACGTTTTCAGATAAAAAAATTGATTGAAATCTTAACGAGCATTCCCTACGAAATCTCATTTTAACTAAAAAAATGAAAACGGAGATTTTACGATATTTTAATCAATTTTGGTCGCAACTTGTTGTCATCCACCCTCTCTGCTGCTATGGGTTAATAATTCTTTTACGATTTTAACCGAATATTTGATCGAGTCCGATACGATATCGTGTCCGAGGATCATGCAGATTTATTGTTGCGAATCCGTGTGGTTTTGACTGAGCATGACTAAAGAAGTTTTTAAATTGATTATGATCCATATCACCGCAGCACCATGTCTGCCATATATTTCTAAGAGTATGAGTATCAACTCCGTTAAATACAGCAAGAATATTGCAATTATCTCTGATCACTTTTGGAATCTGAGTGTAGCGTTGAGTGACATATATCACATCAGTGTTTTTATGCCTGCCTCGGGAAAAGATCCTAGCAGGATTTTTTTGTTTATCTAACATTATATCGTCGTATACGACTAAATTGTTAATATCTCCATCAATATCATCAATGCTCGGTGCTTCATCGATATCGGTTATAAATTCAATAATGCCCTCTCCGGATTTTTCTACCGTGCTGTCGTTAAAATCCTTTAACACTTCATAGCATGGTTGATCATCTACGCTAGGAGCAACTAAATACAACTTATCCCATTTCATCCATCTCATTATTAAATTGAGCAACAATTGCGTTTTACCGGATCCAGATGGCCCGATTATAATCATCCGGATAGAGTTTGGTAGCGCTGCATGATGCTTAACCGGTTCTCTTGTTTTAGTCGCTGAAAAATCAATTATATCCATATTTCTATACATAAATTATGGATCTATATTGTGTGAAGTGTAAAACGCGTACTGGCACAGATGACGTGACAACGATTACAACTAAAAATAACCGATCAGCGCTTTCTGATAAATGCGTGCAATGTGGTACAAAGAAATTTAGATTTGTGTCTATGAGATCTGATTTAAAAAAAAACGAGGAGGTGATATCGCAGCCAAATTGGCAAAGCTCCCTGGAACCCCATGGGCAAAGTACCCCGAAGAAAAGCACCTTCCAGGATATAGCTACTGTGGACCGGGAACCAGACTTGATATCAGACTCAATAATCAAAATCAACCCAACCCCGGTGAAGAACCAATAAACGCCATTGATAAGGCCTGTCACCTTCATGATGTTGCTTATAAAAGCAGCAATCTGCAACACAGACATCTAGCAGATGTGAAATTAATTCATGCGTTAAATGCTATTCCTGATAAATCCTTCAAAGAAAAATTGGCTTCATTTTTGATAAAATCGGCTATGAAAAGCAAATTGATGTTAGGTGCTGGTAATTAATAATATGGAATCAATTTATTATTCCCCAAGAGGATACTGGAGGGGTAAATCAGCAGTCCATAAACTCGCTAGTGCTGCAAAAGTGAAAAAAAACCACTGCGGCTAATTGGTTATCCAAACAAGCACTATGGCAAATTTATCTACCAGCGCCTAAACAAATTCAATTCTCGCATTTTGATGTGACCGCTCCTAATGAAGTTCATCAGGCTGATATATTATTTTTACCTCATGATCGTGGTTACAAATACGCTTTAACCGTAGTTGATATTGCAAGTCGATACAAAGAAGCAGAACCGTTAAAAACAAAATCGGCCACTGAAGTTGCTTCTGCATTTGAGAGGATTTATCGACGAGGTCCTCTGCACTGGCCAAATCTATTGCAGGTTGATCCTGGCAAGGAATTTCAGGGTGCAGTGTTATCTACAATGAAACATCATAATGTTACTATCAGACGAGGGCACACTGCGCTACATCGTGATCAGGCCATTGTAGAACGATTTAATCGGACTCTTGCTGAACGGTTATTTGGATATCAATACGCAAAAGAATTCATCCAAGAAAAAAGATCCCGTGAATGGGTTAAGAGATTACCAGGTGTAGTTACCGCAATGAATAACGAGATTACTAGAACCATCAACATGAAACCTATCAACGCGATTAAAAAGAAGTCGATACCTAAAATGGAAATTCAAAAAGATTTCAAAGAACCAATTCTTGGTAGTAACATCACTGTGAGGTATTTATACGAACCAGGAGAGCTTGAAGGGGGTAGAAAAAGGGCTACTGATCCTATTTGGAGTGTTACCGCGCATAAAATATCCGGCATAACACGATCAACTGGTAGACCAGCAATCTATAAACTGGATTCAACTGCCCCTCAGCGAGGATTTACTCGACAACAACTACAGGTAATTCCCGAGGATACTCAATTGCCACCGCATGGTCTTAACTAGCACCGTTGCGTCTATTGCACTCAAGACAAGTCAACATCACATTATTTCTGACATGACCGAGACTGTTATTTTTTCTATCTACGGTGAATTGGCGAGGATCCTTATCCGAATACTGCCAACGCATTATACAATTGCAACTCGCGCAGTGATTATTCTGTTGTTGTTTCAGCGTAATTATTAACTTAGCATCAATATCAAATTCTCGTTGTTTTTTTTTGTCCTGTTGTTTGTAACCGGAGAGTTTTTTATTAATGATGCTAACATCAATATCACTTATTGTGGTGTCATTATCATTGAAAACAACTCTTCGAAGTTGATTTATTTTTCGTACTCTGGATACTGCGAGATAGACTAAATTCGACCATTCGATGTGATTATCCACCATCCAAACAATTGTATCCGATATAGTCAATCCCTGTGAAGAGTGTATTGTTGCTGCGTATCCTAGTGTCCACGGGGATTTATTAGCACGCAATGCATCTTCAACGACATTGATATCAACCAGCACAATATCATTTAATACGAGAATTTGTTTTTCACTCTGTCCTGGAATATCAACTTCAATGTTCTGTTTTCGTGTATCCGATGGTCTATAACAAAGGGGTACTGGAAGCGTTGCAAATTTTTCTTTATGCAATTCAAATAACTTCATCTGAAGTGTGTCCCTGACTATTTTTCTACTTGCAATTATCAAATCATTTGGTCTCCATGTTTCCCAGAAATCATTCATTGGAGTTTCTGAAATCACTTCACGCGCTATTTCGCATTGAATTCTATCCGGTTGTAATCTAATTAGTTTCTTAAATTCTCGTAATCGTTCATCAAGTGATCTATAATCAGTGGTGATTTCTTCATAGTAGTCTACAAAACCCTTTAGCCATTCATGTGGAGATGCACCGACAAATGGTGGTGGTTGGCTGTGATCACCGCACATGACGACTTTTGTGTTTTTGTTTAACAACCACTCGAGAAATGTTTGTAATACATCTAATGACACTGTGCATATTTCATCCCAAATTATGATTTCAGGAATGAATTTATCACCCATACGCTCAGGAGTCCATTTGTCACCCTTCCATCGAAAGAAACTATGGTAAGTACAAGCATTTACCCCTCGCTGTATCATCTCTCTGGCGAGTCTGTGAGTTGGTGTTAGCACAATCATGGTTGACCGACGAAATAATTCAATTGCACGAGTTGTCTTTCCTGACCCACCACAACCGTTTAAATAAACTGTCTTGTATCTACATACTGGATCAGATACCGGTGGTGCATTAGAAAATTCTGATTGAATTTCAATACGGTTACAACAAAGATATTTATCATCCATGGCAACGTCTGCGGATTCACAATACTCGTGTAGCATCTCCTTTTTAAATCGCCAACGCCCCCAATTTTCTTCGGGATCTGTGAATTTAGCTACAGCTGATTTGTACTTATTGTGTATATACATCGAATCAGTGGCCACTCTAACCGCGGTATTAGGAAATCTATTTATCATCGAAAATAGATTAATAGAAGCATAGGCTAGCATTGAACTTCTCAAATGTGTGTACTGGGAATTATATCCATCACAGTAGGTAACAACCGTACCCATTTTCTCACCATTAGATAGAAAAGCATCCTTACGGGATACAAGTTTTCCCTGTTTCATTAAATCCGCTACAATAAAATCGTATTCAGCGACATCTTTGATCAACCGCGAAGAGTATTTTGCGTTGTCATATCGTCCACCCTGGGTAAATTTACCGATTATTCTTCGTCCGAGATCCTTTGCTTGTTCTTTTTTAATTTCAAATAACTTCTTAGACTGATTCATGATTTGTTCTTCATTGAAATCAGGGAATTGTTTTCGCTGTTCGCTGATTATTCTATCTAGATCGGGTTGTGGTAGCCAAACTTCTTTCTGAGCTCGATAGCATATAATAGCATCGGAAACAATCAACGATATTAGCATACCACAATCAATCATATATCTCAATAGCACTATTGGCATCCAGGCCTTTTCAGATAGGTGTTTACCGAGCCAAACATAACTACACGGATGTAACTCTGTAGCTAATTCGAATGATATCACACGAGCGAATCCGGTTAAATCAAAATCAGGCAATGGTCCATTAATCGCAACACGAGTCATTTCATGTGTTGGGTGTCCAAATCGTTTGAAGTACTCAGCGCATTCCCCATATCCAAGAAAACTTCCGGGATAACACGCGGCTATATCAATTGAAATCATACCATCACGTGAGTATTTCGTATTCCACAGTCCTCCATGACCAAATTCGACGCAACTCAATTTAACATCTTCGAGAAAATCACTTCGTGTTGGACGCCATGAGTTTTTTTCTCTTGCGAAGTGAGCTACCACTGATGCAATAGTAAAACTATCCGTGAGTAGTTTTTCATGGAAACTTTCCGGTGAAAAATCACTAGCGATTTTTCTCATTCTGTTATCTAATTCTTCAACGCGATATAATTCACCATTTGGTTTTACAAACTGATCGAATCCTATTTCGGGATCTTCATCACTTCTAAGTAACCACACTGACACAGGATCATCCTTACACAACGCATGAATAGCATCAAATAATCTCTCTTCATAGATAACATCCCCGATGAACTCCTTAGGGATATATTTCACGGTTCGTTCTCGTGGAAATACTGTTACCGCAGGTGTCCACGCGTGTTTGTTATGATCAATTATCTGTATTGGAGCTCCATTTTTGTTATATTTCGGTTTGTATAAAACCTCTCCGGTTATCGTCATAACTGTTATTGGAAATCTTAATGATGCTTCTAATTTATCTATATCAGAAATCTTTGCACCATGCTGTTTCACTGTCAGTTCCCATTCGGTTATTTTCCTACGTCGCAGATCAGTTAGTTTATTTCCTCGGGATGCATTTGTAAAGTGTTCTATTATTCGTTCTGCTACACAATTAAGCCCTGACGAATATTTCATAGGAGCTAGTTTTGCGATATCGGGTTTATCATTTAACGGATATATCCCATAAACCATTGCTGTTACGGGATAAGATCTTTCGTAGTATGGTTTGTCAATGCCGGTTAGAATTCCTGGTTTGGAATCTCTACTCACAATGACAGCTTTTTTATTCTTGAGAATTGGTTCAAATTTATCCCTAATAATCCATTTGCCATCGACTTCGATAATGAATTTGATTCGGAAAAAATACCGTTTTTCCCCAACACGTGAAATTATCACTGCTGCTTTTTCATCATTCATGGTAGCGTCAACAACACCATCAATTCGAAATGTTGACCAACAATAAGATGCTCCATCACGCTTAAATTCATTGAAACAATCTCTGATTTTACTAATCATGGCTTTATCAAGAATTGTATTCTTTGGTGTATTAGAAACTATATCGAGATTGAATTGAGCATCTTTCCAGGATAATTTCTTGGACGTTTTTTTTGGTTTATCGAGATTAAATCTAGAATTGATTTTGTTACGTTTTTTGGGTCTATCGAGATTAAATCTAGGACTGATTTTCAATAATCTCTTAAACTCTTTCATGTTTCCGTCTCTTGGACGTTTGTTACGTTTTTTGGGTCTATCGAGATTAAATCTAGGACTGATTTTCAATAATCTCTTAAACTCTTTCATATTTCCGTCTCTTGGACGTTTGTTACGTTTTTTGGGTCTATCGAGATTAAATCTAGGACTGATTTTCAATAATCTCTTAAACTCTTTCATATTTCCGTCTCTTGGACGTTTGTTACGTTTTTTGGGTCTATCGAGATTAAATCTAGGACTGATTTTCAATAATCTCTTAAACTCCTTATCAGCATTGAATTCAGCATTTTTCGAAGTCAATCTCTTGAACTCTTTCATGCTATACTAAAAACAAGTGTCTAAATGAAAGATTTATGTATAATGAATCCCTGCAAATGGATCAGTCATTGAATTAGACAAATAGTATAGTATACGAATGACCCAAGAATTCAGACAGCACCCTGTGAGTACAAATTATGAAGCATCCAGTGATGGTGTTGTAAGAAACCGTAGACTGAAGAACCCAGTTGGGTGGGATAATGGTATGGGGTATTTGTTCTTTACTGTTGGAAAGAAGAAATATTACAATCATCGTTTCGTGTACGAGTGTTTCCATGGATTGATCAAAGATGGTTTTGTTATTGATCATATTGATTCTAATCCGAAGAACAATTCCTTATCAAATCTTCAAGCAATCACACATAGTGAGAATACCAAACGAGGGGGGACTGGGAAATACTCGAAAAAAGCGAGACCTGTGAAATCTTTGAATACAATAACTAACGAAGAAAAAGTATTTAAATAAATATATGAAGCCGGCAAGTATTTCAATATTTGTAGACCCTCAGTACGATATGTTGCAGAGGGGGTTTGTCGATCGGCTATTTCAAAGGGGACGGGACAGAAAATTCAATTTAGTTATGTCTAATGCTTCATATTTTTCAATTAGAAATATATCATTATTATAGAATAATGAATTCTGAAAACATGAATAGCATCATATCCGAGATTTCAAAATTGAAAAGTTGGGATATTGAACTATCAGATGGGTTAAATCCTGATCAAATCATGTCTGATTTTCAGGATATAGAATACGGAGTTAACAACAATAAATATATGCTACCAAAGAAGTATGCGCTCATCAAAAGAATTCAGAATTCTATTCGGGACTCTCTTGCATTTTCCAGTGACGTAAGTGTGTTCGCTCCGTTGTATACTATCGTAGAACGAATACGAAAAGAATTGGGGTACGAATACGAATTGAAAAAGGAGGTTAATTCTAAAGTTAGAAACCTACGGGCGTTAATTCAAGAAAATGAACAATTTTGATTGCCCATTTATCATTATTTGATTGACCGACCATTTATCATTATTTGATTGCCCGACCATTATTCATTTTTTTTAGCCGACCCTCAAGGGATGTTAAAACTCATTCGACATGTCTGTGATGGCGAAAGTCACATTATTATTATTTTATATACAATTATGTGACTTTCGCCATACCTGATAGGGCTGTTAAAATAACGCCCTTAACACTTCCACGGTGGTATTAAAACTCATCCGACATGTCATAAAATGTTGAAAGTGTGATATTAATTATTTTTATAGCAATTATGACACTTTCAACATCAATGATAACGCCCTTAACACTTCCACGGTGGTGTTAGGTAGGATTGAAAAATTGTTTTACAATTGAAAAATTGTTTCTGATTTCAAATAATGGTCAATGAAGCATTAACAACCCGATTGGCTCGTGAACGATTAGATGCAATTAAGAGATTTGTACCAATTCGTGACTCTGTACGGAATAAACTACAACAACGACAGAGTCTTCAGACTGATTTTGCTGCGGGATCTGAAGAATTGTTTAAACCAGTAACCACAGCAACGAAGGAGATAGAGCGTGCTATACTGGGAGATGATCCTGACGGTAAAAGAAAAGAAGAGGGTCTTATTCCTGTGTTAGAAAAAATAGCAAAAAGAACTAAACAAACAAAAAAATCCTTGCAATCACTTCCTCAGGATATATCAACCGCTTCGAAACGAAAATTTAAAGAATTTCAGGAAGAACTAGTTAGTGGACTACCTAAATCAATTATATTTACCGAGAGCGCTAAACAACAAATTCTCAACGAGGATATAGACAATTTAGGTGAATTCGCTGCTAACAGCTATGATTCACAAGAGAAGTTTTTCACGGACAATTATTCGGATTATAGAATGTCACATAATGAATGGGCTGATATAGTGTATGAAATAAATACTGGGGGTTTAGATAGAAGGATGAAGGAATACAGAGACTTCAAGAGAAAATTTCAATCCCAAATAAGACAGCCATACGATGAGAAGAAATTTCTGGGGAGTGGTCTAGTTGGAAACGCTAGCGTTTCATGTCCTGGTAGTGTTCTCAGTGATATATCACGATTAGAAGTTCTCATGGGAGGAAAACGAGCTGGAAATAACTCACCGGAAATAATTAATGAAGCAGCTGATATCTGTAGACGATTATTTCAGGGTGGTATCATGGATATCAGCACATATCGAGATTTCATTGGCGAGTTAGTGGAAAGTGGGTATCATAGTGACTGAATTGAAAGTCATTCGATTAGATAAATAACAATTGAAAAATTGTTTCTGATTTCAAATAATGATCATACACTACAATCATGATAAACCAACCCCCGTCTACGTAGTTAATTCACGGTTTCCGGTTTATAGAGCATACTACGGAGATGGTTTAGGTAATACCATTTTAGGGTTATTTGCGAGAATGGCTCCAAAAGTGATGCCGTTGGCTAAACAACTAGGAATGAAAGCCATTGATGTTATTCGTGATAAGGGTATTAGTGCTGTTGGAGATCTTGCGGGAAAAGCGTTTTCAACTGCGAAGAATAAATTAACATCATTAGTGAAATCACGGATGAAATCCAAAGGATTTTCAAAACCGTTACCCTCTACAGCGGAAATGCCTGCAAGTGTTAGTAGAATTATAAATAACGCAGTAGACGAAAAATTAGCGTCGATGGTTTTAGCCCCCGACCAAAGCAATATTGCGAATATGATAGCAGGAAGTGGCTTTAAAAAACTACGTCGATGAAATGGAAAATCGCGATTTAGACTCTGATAAATAGAATAAAATGTTCAAAAGGTCACCTGATCCAGCGTTTGATATAGATGCCCCAGTTCGCAAGGATGATTCTGTACGCGATTATCAATATTACGCCTATCATGCCATAGACTCAAATAGTCGAGCAAGAATTGATCTTCAAGTCCATGATACCAGTAAATACTTTTTACCCTGTGAAGCGTTTATCGAAATCGAAGGAGAGATTATACGAACAAATGATACAGAGTATCCAGCTGGTACTCAAGTCGGTTTTGTCAATAATGGTATCATGGCGTTATTTGAGAGTGCTAGATATCTCATTGATGGAAAAGAAATTGAGTCCATAGATCGTGATGTTGATGTGGCTACAACAATAATCGGGTTAGCGAGATATTCCGATGATTATACGAGATCAGCGGGACCTTCTATGATGTTTGCAAAAGATGCTACAAATACCGCTGGAGGAAAACAATTTGTTGTAAGACGACCAAAGAATAATGCTGGCACCGCTAATATTGATGCCGAGGATATGATTATAAACAATGATGCTAATTTCAATCTAGGAGCTGCAACACGAAACTCAATGTTGCAAGGAGCGCGTAAATCATTTTCATGCGCGATTCCACTGCATCACATATTTGGATTCTGTAGAAACGTCCGAAAAGTTATCTACGGGGCGAAGCATACAGTATCTCTTGTACGAAAGGGTGATGTTAACGACGCGATTTGGAGGATTCCAGCAGATGCTGCAAATCCCAATGCTGATGCCGGTAAAGTCAATTTAACAAAAATATCATTGTGGATGCCAGTGTTGACTCCAGCAATCACCGCAGAAGAACGATTACTGTCATTTATGGACCAAAAAGGAAAGTCGTTGTTAAGTTGGTTATCAGTGAGTACAGATGTTAAACAATCAAATATCAACGGGTTATTTACGTGGAATCTAGCATCAAAACAAGGCGTTTCTGCGCCACGTCATATATTCGTAGCGTTACAGGATAACACACGAGTTGGCGATCAACGTTTCAGTCATATGATATTTGATCAATTAGGTGTGAAAGACGTCTCACTGAGAATAAACGGCCAGCAGGAACCATCCGAGGATATACAACTTAATTACACAGAAAATCATATTGCACGAGTTTATCATCGTCTGTTGTCATTTATGGCACGCGATCAAAATGTGGATACTGGTTTGCAAATATCACAATATGATTTTAAAAATCTGTATCCGATCTATTACTTCTCACTGGAACATCTCGATTTGATGAGACAATCTGTTGTTGATATACACTTTAGAGCTAATGTGCTTCGCGGTGCTATTGCTGATTATAGAGCGGTTGCTGTCATTCTCAGTGATAAATCAATGCTACTTGAAGGTGTTGGTGGAAGAATGAGAGTGGTAGATGCACCAGTAGAAAATATGTAAACGATTTTTCCATTAGAATCAATCAATTATGTATAATGTCATATAGTGTTATTAGTGTTGCGTTAACTCCTGGTCAAATCAAAAAATTGCAATCAGAATCGGCTAAGCGATGTGGAACCACAATCACGTTGAAACCCAACCAAATGACTGGTGGTGCAAATAAATTATCACTGACAACTCGTCAAATAAAACATTTCAATGATGCACTTGCAGCCAAAAAAGGTGTTCAGATTACTCTTTCTGCGGCTGCTATCAAAAATATGATTAAAACAGGCGGTATATTTCCATTGTTAGCTGCGATTCCAGCATTGATTGCAGCAGCAGCCCCAGCGGTGGCTAAAGCAGCGGCGTTAGGAGCCGTTGGTACTGCAGCAGGAATGGCACTAAAGAAGGCAACTGGGAAAGGATATAAAAAAAGGGACGATCCGTTCACGGATTGGGTCTAAGACTACCAGGAACCCCGTATTCGTGGTACAGCGGAAAGGGTCTAAGACTACCAGGAACGATTTATTAATTCAGAAATCTTCGATGGTTCCCATGTCCAATTTTGATTTAATGGATGCTGCTAAAAAACTAGCGATTAAAAACTTCAGAGGTGTCTTTATGAAAGATCAATTACCACATCAACCAAACAGCGTTGAAACCGGTATTATTAATTTAGATAACAGCACCGGACCTGGAACTCACTGGGTTGCATACGCTATTGATCCACGTGGGATTGTTTATTTCGATTCATATGGATTAGCCCCACCAAAAGAGTTTATGCATTATATAAAAACCCTTCCAATGAAGACTTGGTATTCTACGCTACCAACACAACAAATGAATGATCCACCAATATGTGGCAGCGAAGTATTAAATGTCCTTGACGCTATTTCTAACTCCTTGAGTAACCCAAGCGGAAAACCACCACATGTTGTCGTGAATGAATACACTAGTAATCGCTGGAGAAAATCGAAGATTTTTCAACGAAGTCGTCAAAAACGATTTTAGAGAGAGAAAGAGTTTTACAATAACATGATTGATATTTGGGGGAGATCTTTGAAGCCCAAACCCGATGGCACTGCACCCCCTGATTCTATCAAGGATATAAAAAAAATAATTGAAGATGAAATAGCTGAGACGTTAAATTTAGTAAATGTTGACCCGAACGAAATAGTTGTATTTCAGGACAAACAGGGTAAATTGAAATCCAGTGATGTGTCATTGAATGACATTTTGATACGGCAGCGCGACGCCGCTGAAAACTCTATTGCGCTGTATTCCAACGACGGACGACTTAAACCAGGCGCACTTGTGTCTACGATCACAGACGCGATTGCTACCAACGAACGTGAGCTAAATGATCTTATACGAGGTTATAATAATTTTCGCAAAAATGTTATACATAAATTCTTTGGAACCCCGCTTGTGGTTGGCATGACTCTCGCTGAAATTAAAGATTTGTTGAATTCATTCTTCGCTAACAAGGAAGCTGGAAGGATGATGACTACTTCAGTAATCAAGGCAAATTATCTCGAGATTTTTAAACTAATAGAAGATCAAAAACCCACTAATGACATTGTTGGTAGGTTCTTTGGAAACCCGCTTGTGGCAGGAATGACTCTCGCTGAAATCAGTGAGTTTATCGGCAAGCACACTCACAATGCCTACATCGCTAATAGTTTCTTTAGTGTCCCCGCTACATCTACGATGACTCTCAAAGATATTAATATGTTTATGGTGAGACAAACAACACTTAATACCATCGTTGATAGATTTCTAGGGAGAACACCTGTTTCTGAAACCACATCGTTGACAGGCCCGACCCTCGCTGAAATTAAAAGCGCTATTGACGAACAAAAATCCGCCAGTGAAATTGTTAATAAGTTCTTTGGAATTCCACACAACGCGGGTATGTCTCTCGTTGAAATTATCGCGGCTATCAATAAAATAAAAATTCCACATAGTGTAAGCGTCAATAACATCGTGTACACGGTTGATAGTGGGACTTTTGATTGGATCCGAGGAAATGAAAATTATCTTCGTGTTGGCAACAGACATACTGGTGCACCAGGTTGCTACCGACTTACAATAATACATCACCGTAAATTTGATTTGGGATTCAGCAACACAGGTATCAGCGGTGTTAACACGCTGACATATATACTAGAGAAAATACCAAAACCACCACCCTATATACCAATCCCGCTTACGATTACCATAAACAATTCCGACGAGTCTGTGATTAGGGAGTCACTACCCTGGATAATAGAATTTCTATACGGTGTCCCCTCATCAGATCCTAAAACCAGGTCAATAATAGGATAATTGAAAGGAAAATCCTTCGGATTTCACAATTGAAAACGCTAGCTTTTTTAAAATAACAATGATTTCATCAACTCAATGTCGCTATGATCAGGTCAGAGAATTTCAAAATAGACTCAAAACCCTCGCCGAGGAGTATCAAATAAAAATAAAAAAATACCGACGAAGAATCACCGCAATTGATATTACTATGTACTCGGTGTCAAGCGTTCTCGCTGGCGCCAGAATAATACTTGCATCGGTTATAATGATTGCCCCGGTCGTAGTTCCAATTTGCATTTCTGCGGTGGCTACAATCGGGGGTATATCAACCGGGATAACAAAAAAGATATCATCATGCAGCCAGAGTAAACTGCAGAATTACTTACTTCAATTTCATATTGCATCAACCGCATATTCGCAGTTATCATTGATGATATCGTCGTCACTCGATAATACAATTATATCAGATAGTGAATTCTCAGCGATGGTCAGTATTTTTGATTCCGCGATATCGAAATTAGAGCAACAACATGAATATAATAAAAATGACAACACCGATGGAATTGGAAAACACGAACCCAAAAACCAAAATGATCTCAATAATCTCAACCATACCAGATTGTGAGTTCTCAGTGATGGTCAGTATTTATGACTCCGCGATATCAAAATTAGAAATAAATCATGAGTATAATAACAATGACAACACCGCAGGAATTACTTCAACGAGTAGTGGAGAACACGAATCCAGTACAAACAAGCATGATATCAATAACATCAACGAATCCTGAATTCAGTGTGAATTTCCCAAGCCCAGTCCCCGTGAAGGAGATAGCGCTAGCAAAACTACGAGTGTATCACAGTTGGCCTAATATCAGATCAAAATCATTTGGTGGTCAACAACCCAATAATTCACTGGTATTTGCGAATAAGAATAAAGACGACGGTACCCCAGACTGGAACGTCGTTTCGATACCAACAGGGTCATACCAAATCGAACAAATCAATGATGAATTCGCGCGTAGAATAAAATCGATTACTGGAAAAGAATCAAAAATAGCTATAACAGTTCATGAGCCGACGCTATCATCCGCGATTGAGATAAGCACAGAAGGATACGTCGTAGATATCTATCAAAGCTCAATAAGAACCGTACTAGGATGGCCTGAAAAACCACCGGAAAAATCCACCACCGACTTAACCACGGACGTACAATCATATCATGAAATATATCCCAGATATCGAGATAATTTATCTGATATAAGAAAAGGAAAAATCGCCGATAGATTTATATTTACCAACAAAGACACATTGCAATGGGATTTTATCATTAAAAGAACAGCCGAGTCAACTGTTACTATTTCATTTACGCTAGCTGACGTCCGTGGTTATTTTAATGAGATTAAACAATTATATGACACACAACTAGAACAACTACGGAAAACAAGATCGCAAAAACACGTTGAAATAATAAATCAGCTTATATCCGACATGGAATATATCTATGAACTAATTATTCAAACAATAATTAATGACAACAGCAACAATAAACAACGATTCCTAACCGATTACAATATCACAGAAGACAATCTGCGTGATTTCAAGTTTCCGAAATACAACGCTGATGAATTAGCAAGAATTGTTAAAACCGATATCAAAGCGCTACAAAAGTCAGATTCAACTGTCCTCCTCAAATATAATAATGATCCAGATGGTGGCGGTAGGCATATCGCTCCGTTCAACGTAAATATTTCAACGGTGATTGCGCTCAATTTAGTATGTGATGTTATCGAAGGAAGCTATCAAATTAATCTCGAAAGATCAAATCAAGCTCAGCAAGGATATATTCTTTATTCGTTTTCACCAACAGCTCCTCCAGGATACCTGATTATTGAAAACCCAATTAATCCTGTCTACATGCGATGCCATAATAATTCATTAACCAGAATTAATTTCAAACTCACCGACCAGTCAAATAATCTGATTGATTTACAAGAAGAGGTATTAGCGATTAGTTTGTTTGTGAAATCCTAAATTGCTTTGCAATTTCAAAGGATTTTCGTCCTAAAGACTCGATCAAATATTCGGTTAAAATCATTTATTATTTTTTGTTAACCCATAGCAGCAGAGAGGGTGGATGACAACAAGTTGCGACCAAAATTGATTAAAAAATCGTAAAATCTCCGTTTTCATTTTTTTAGTTAAAATGAGATTTCGTAGGGAATGCTCGTTAAGATTTCAATCAATTTTTTTATCTGAAAACGTTGTAGGGTTCATTTTTTTTAGTTAAAATGAGATCGTAGGAAGGATCGTTTTAAGGATTCAATCAATTTTTTGTCTGAAAACGTTGTAGGGTTCGCCCTCTTTTTGGTTAAAATGAGATTATAGGACGGCTCGTTTTAGGATTTCAATCAAAATTTTGTCTAAAAACGTTGTAGGGTTCACCCTCTCTGCTGCTAAAGCGGACAAGCAAAAGATTTTGGACAAAGAATAATCGGTAAATTTACCCAGGGTGGAAGATACGACAATGCAAAATATTCTTCGCGGTTGATCATAGACGTCGCTGAATACGATTTTATTGTAACGGATTTAACGAGACAGGGAAAACTTGTATTCCGTAAGGATGCTTTTCTATCCAATGGTGAGAAATTGGGTACGGTTGTTACCTACTGTGATGGATATAATTCCCAGTACACACATTTGAGAAGTTCTATGCTAGCCTATGCTTCTATTAATCTATTTTCGATGATAAATAGATTTCCTAATACCGCGGTTAGACTAGCTACTGATTCGATGTATATGCACAATAAATACAAATCAGCTGTAGCTAAATTTACAGATCCGGAGGAAGCGTGGGGGTGTTGGCGATTTAAAAAGGAAACGCTACAAGAGTATTGTGAATCCGCAGACGTTGCCATGGATGATAAATATCTTTGTTGTAACCGTATTGAAATTCAATCAGAATTTTCTAATGCACCACCGGTATCTGATCCAGTATGTAGATACAAGACAGTTTATTTAAACGGTTGTGGTGGGTCAGGAAAGACAACTCGTGCAATTGAATTATTTCGTCGGTCAACCATGATTGTGCTAACACCAACTCACAGACTCGCCAGAGAGATGATACAGCGAGGGGTAAATGCCCGTACCTATCACACTTTTTTCGATGGAAGGGTGACAAATGGACTCCTGAGCGTATGGGTGATAAATTCATTCCTGAAATCATAATTTGGGATGAAATATGCACAGTGTCATTAGATGTATTACAAACATTTCTCGAATGGTTGTTAAACAAAAACACAAAAGTCGTCATGTGCGGTGATCACGACCAACCAACACCATTTGTCGGTGCATCTCCACATGAATGGCTAAAGGGTTTTGTAGACTATTATGAAGAAATTAATACCGACCATAAATCACTTGATGAACAATTACGAGAATTCAAAGCGCTAATTAGATTACAACCGGATAAAATCCAATGCGAAATAACGCGTGAAATAATTTCAGAAACTCCCATGAATGATTTTTGGGAAACGTGGAGACCAAACGATTTGATAATTGCAAGTAGAAAAATAGTCAGAGACACACTTCAGATGAAGTTGTTTGAAACGCATCAAGAAAAATTTGCAACACTTCCAGTACCGTTGTGTTATAGGCCTTCGGATACACGAAAGCAGAATATTGAAGTTGATATTCCAGGGAAGAGTGAAAAGCAGATTCTCGTGTTAAATGATATTGTGCTGGTTGATATCAGCGTCGTTGAAGATGCATTTCGTGCTAATAAATCCCCGTGGACGCTAGGATACTCAGCAGCAATACATTCTTCACAGGGATTAACTATATCGGATACAATTGTTTGGATGGTAGATAATCGCATCGAATGGTCGAATTTAGTCTATCTTACAGTATCCAGAGTACGAAAAATAAATCAGCTTAGAAGAATTGTCCTTGAAAATCCTAATGACAATGCAATAATTGATACTGTCAGCCTTGACAGAGTCAAGGACATAATCAAAAAAAAACTTTCTGGTTATAAACAGCAGGATAAAAAAATAATAGAGAATTTGATATTGATGTTGAATTAATAATGACGTTGAAACAGCAACAGAATAATCACTGCGTGAGTTGCAATTGTGTAATGAATTGGTGTTGGTCAGATAGGGATTCTCGACAATTTACCGTGGATAGAAAAAATAGCAGCATTGGTCATACAAGAGATAATGTGATGTTAACATGTCTTGAGTGCAACAGGCGCCGGGGTGCCAGCACAATGCCTCTGGGGGGTGCTAGTTAAGACCCCGTGGTGGTAATTGAGTATCGTCAGGAATCACTTGCAGTTGTTGTCGAGTAAATCCTCGTTGAGGGGCAGTTGAATCCAGTCTATAGATTGCTGGTCTAGCAGTTGATCGTGTTATGCCGGATATTTTATGCGCGGTAACACTCCAAATAGGATCAGTAGCCCTTTTTGTGCCACCTTCCAGCTCTCCTGGTTTGTATAAATACCTAACAGTAACATTACTACCAAGAATTGGCTGAGAAATGCTAGAATCCTCTTGTGAAATCCCTTGAATTTCCATTTTAGGTATAGACTTCTTTTTAATCGCGTTGATAGGTTTCATGTGAATTGTTCTAGTAATCTCATTATTCAGTCCGATAATCACAGCTGGTAATCTTTTAACCCATTCACGGGATCACTTTTCTTGGATGAATTCTTTTGCGTATTGATATCCAAATAACCGCTCAGCAATAGTCCGATTAAATCGTTCTACAATTGCCTGATCGCGATGTAACGCAGTATGCCCCCGTCTGATGGTGACATTGTGATGTTTCATTGTAGATGCAACCACACCCTGAAATTCCTTGCCAGGATCAACTTGTAACAAATTTGGCCAACGCAGAGGACCTCGTCGATAAATCCTTTCAAATGCAGAAGCGACTTCAGTTGATGATTTTGTTTTCAGCGGCTCTGCTTCTTTGTATCGACTCGCAACATCAACTACGGTTAACGCGTATTTGTAACATGTGGCAAAAAAAATATATCAGCTTGATGAACTTCATTGGGTCCGGTAACATTAAAAAAAGAGAGTAGTGAATTTCTTTAGGCGCTGGTAGATAAATTTGCCATATAGCCTGTTTGGATAACCAATTAGCCGCAGTGGTTTTTTTCACTTTTGCAGCGCTAGCGAGTTTATTGATTGCAGCGCCCCCCCCCCCCCCCCGCCAGTATCCCCTTGGAGAATAGTAAATAGATTCCATGTTGTTATTAATTACCAGCACCTAACATCAATTTGCCTTTCATTGCCGATTTTATCAAAAATGAAGCCAATTTTTCTTTGAAGGATTTATCAGGAATAGCATTTAATGCATGAATTAATTTCACATCTGCTAGATGCCTGTGTTGAAAATCACTGCTCTTATATGCAGCATCATGAGCATGACACGCCTTATCAATGGCGTTTATTGGTTCTTCACCACGTCGAGGTTGATTTTGATCATCAAGTCTGATATCTAATCGTGTTCCGGGACCACAATAACTATACCCTGGAAGGTATTTTTCTCATGAATACTTTGCCCATGGGGTTCCAGGGAGTTTAGTTAGCTTGGCTGCGATATCACCTCCTCGTTTTTTTTAAAACATCTCCAGATCTCATAGACACAAATCTAAATTTCTTTGTACCACATTGTACGCATTTACCAGAAAGCGCTGATCGGTTATTTTTAGTTGTAATCGTCGTCAAGTCATCTGTGCCAGTACGCGTTTTACACTTCACACAATATAGATCCATAATTTATATATAAGGATATGGATATAATTGATTTTTCAGCGACTAAAGCAAGAGAACCGGTTAAGCATCATGCAGCGCTACCAAACTCTATCCGGATGATTATAATCGGGCCATCTGGATCCGGCAAAACGCAATTGTTGCTCAATTTAATAATGACATGGATGAAGTGGGATAAGTTGTATTTAATTGCCCCTAGCGTAGATGATCAACGATGTTATGAAGTGTTAAAGGATTTTAATGAAAACGCTTCAGAGATTGCCGGTGAGGGTATAATTGCATTTATAACCGATATTGACGAGGCACCATCAGTAGAAGATCTCAATGGAAGTATTAACAATTTAGTCGTATACGACGATGTGATGTTAGACAATAAAAAAAACCCAGCTAGAATATTTTCCCGAGGCAGGCATAAAAACACTGATGTGATATATGTCACTCAACGCTACACTCAGATTCCAAACGTGATCAGAGATAACTGCAATTTATTGTGTGTATTTAACGGAGTTGATACATATACGCTACGAAATATTTGGCAGACATGGTGCTCTGATATGGACTTCAATCGATTTAGAAATTTCTTTAGTAATGCTCAGTCAACCCCACACGGATTTATAACAATAAATTTGCATGGCCCTCGGACACGATATCGTATCGGACTCGATCAAATATTCGGTTGAACTCGTAAATGATTTTTGTTGACCTGTAGCAGCAGAGAGGGTGAATGACAACGACGTTGGCGTATATAAGGAAATCTTATTTTATCGAATAGACGCCATTTTTTTACTATTTGGTAGAAGCCTCAGATTTCCGAATCGACGCTCGGAAAGTTGTAGGATTCACCCTCTCTGCTGCTTTACGTAACGGGCTCTTCTAGAAGAATTCAGTAATGGTTTGATAGCCCACGGCATCAAGATGAAGTTACGAAAAATATGTACCTGTTGTATAGTTCTCAAAGTGCATATCTGCAATAACAAGCAACATCAAAACTTTTACAAGTATTCTAGAGCTGTTGGCTGCATATTTCATATCTCGTGTGTTCAGGAACGGCTGCTTTTCTAAATACCATTCCATTCGGTTGTTAAATGTTTCAGTTTTCTATTTTGTCTATGTATTAACGAGTTAATAAACTCAAACGTCGAAGAACATGCAAATATGGAGAGACATATCGTTTATCTTGTCTACTGTAGAATGACAAACTCGCCGAATAGTTTCAACATATATATTTACTTTCATTTTACTTTCAGTATGACCTTATATACCTAGAAATTACGCACACATCTAAATGTGGGTGCATGACGTCAGTAACGTGAGTATAAATAGTAATATTACAAAGAAACTAGACACATAAAGCATCATCACGAAGGGAAAGTTATATTTCGTAGAGATATATGAAAGCCATTTATTGGAAACAAACGTTGACGTATAATAACTTTGATAAATCTGTGCCACTCGCAATTAAGACATTTACGCTTTCCGTCGAGTTTAACAAATATATCAAATTTGTGGTCCAAATTCGAACGAAGACACGAAAACATATACGGTGGATTCTGAGGCGACTAACGGTACGTATCATGTTTAATTTATCTAACCATGTATTCACCCCCCTCCCCGCCATTTTCGTTTGTAAACTTTGATTAGGGTGATCTTGTATTGACTTTTTGTGTGACAGATTTTGTTTCGAGTCATCAATGCAAGTGACGACGAAATGTTCTAATAAATGTTTTTAAAAGTCGTTATGAGCATGTTCAAGCATGTTACATATCATTTGTCCTGTCTTGATGTCATAGTATTTACTCACATATATACCATGCCAGATTCCGAAGTATTTACTCACATATATACCATACCAGATTCCGAAGTATTTACTCACATATATACCATACCAGATTCCGAAGTATTTACTCACATATATACCATACCAGATTCCGAAGTATTTACTCACATATATACCATACCAGATTCCGAAGTATTTACTCACATATATACCATACCAGATTCCGAAGTATTTACTCACATATATACCATACCAGATTCCGAAGTATTTACTCACATATATACCATACCAGATTCCGAAGTATTTACTCACATATATACCATGCCAGATTCCGAAGTATTTACTCACATATATACCATGCCAGATTCCGAAGTATTTACTCACATATATACCATACCAGATTCCGAAGTATTTACTCACATATATACCATACCAGATTCCGAAGTATTTACTCACATATATACCATACCAGATTCCGAAGTATTTACTCACATATATACCATACCAGATTCCGAAGTATTTACTCACATATATACCATACCAGCTAGTATGATCTGTAGAAAAACAAAAGAACCCAAACAAAACAACACACAATCTTAGTCTCTACTAGTTTAGCTTAAAGTTGTTGTACAAACTGTTTTTATGATCATTTCCCCCTTAGTATCACCGGTATTGGGAAGCGAGGCGGAACAATTCAAATGAACGTGTACACACATTACAACGACCAACGTTTGTGAAGTGTAATTTTGTTTAGTTGAATATGGTTTTCATATAGTTCAACTTTGTTTCCTCTGTGGCCTTATATTTTCACCTATTGTGCTGTTTCGTTACGAGAGTTAGAGATATAGAGAAAAGGTGTGCATAGGAAGGTAATTCAAAGAGATGAATTGTGTCATATTTCATTGATGACTAAGAATTAGAAATCATATTCGAATATGGCAATAGTACACTTATGAAATTATTTGAATCTTAAGAACAGTTATTATATTTGTTAGAGCAGTCAACAAGATTTATTAAACTCTCTGTTTCTTTGTATATATTAAAGTAATTTGTATCGCGATTATGACACTTTTCTTTGTCTTTGCACCGTACCGCTCGCTGCTACACGAACTGTCAGTGCAGACGAGAAGCATTTGTTGCACCTCCAAATTAGAATTATTTTCATCAGGACAAAGTATAACATTTTGGGCTACACCTATTAGATATAGAAAACATATGGAATGTGATATATTGTATTGCTCTTTCTATGGATGGTACTGTATTCACGTCAAATTTAGTGAATGATGTTCATATTTCTAATACAGAAAAACAAAACCAGTCTGTAACATGCTAATGATGGATATAACATTTTGCGGGCCATATTTGGAGAGGTTGGGGGACAATTACAAGTTTGAATACATACTCACTCAACCGCATAACTCCCTACCGTAAAGTTGACACCAGAGATTCATATTTCACACCAATGACATAATACAAACTATGTCAATATTATTTATCTATCTGAAACCCTCGAGGTGAATTATTTATCGAAGAGATAGCTGTAAGGACAATTGGCTATACTGAATGGTTGAGTCTAGGCCACAGCTGGGTATGGATCAATCAAATTCATCTGCGTCTTAACACGACACATTTGACGGAATTTGCAACTACTTTGTTTTTTTCAGCTTCCACTATAACTTTAAAATCTTTATGTAAAAAACAATAACTTAACACCATCAAAAGTGGCTAACTTTTATATATTTTTGATACCTAAACTCGACGTTAGATTGCTTATACAAATATGATTAAATTCATTTTGAGTCAGCACATGTATGAATAGTGGTGAGATGTTGTTTCCAACCTGTTTTGCGAAACGTAAATCCCTGCTTCAAGGTATTTATATATTTGTTTGATAGAGAAAGCACGCAAAGACATCAACATTTTTGCATTGGATGGTGTGGACTAAATTGTTTATTTGACTAGACCGACCAACTACGGTAAATCTTTCACAAATGTAACATTTGTGCAATGACATTGCACACATAGAGCGCCAGAGGCTATGGCTTGTATACATAACGGGCTTGAGAGTTATAAACACATAACAACACTACGTATATTATGCGCTTGGAAGTTCCGACAAGCGCAATAAGTAGGTGTGGAAAATTAATATTTCTTATCCGCGCACCAATAAACAATGACAATATATTTCATTGTATGAAAATTGTCAATTTTCAATTGTCATTATACATGTCCAGAAAAAGTTTGAAGTATTCCAGTACTGTTGAATGTATTCCCTACTGTTTCAAAAGCACTAGAAACATACTTTTCAAAACACCCTTCTGACTATGTTTCAACTAGTTTATTTTCGTCATCTTCTGTCTGTTTAGAGAATGACTAAACTACGATATTATGACATTGCGGAACGCGTAAATGTTGAGGGACAAATATTTAACCTACCGTTACTCCTTACCTATTATATGGGTTTAATTTCAAGCTTCGCATTAAAATCAGATGATTTTAATATATTTTACATTCATTTTCAATTCTTTCTAAGGATGCATACATGTAATTATATGGTTTTGAAAAGAGTTTGGCTCAATGCCATTCACTTGATGGCAACAAATAAACTGTTCTAAGTCAAGCGTTATTTAAACGGTAAATATCGTAATTAACCTAAAGTAAGTCAAAACGTCTTTAACAAAAAAGCACTTGCCTTAATAAACCATTGAGATCATTTGTAAGACGTTTTGCTGAATCTTAGTTGTTTTCTTGCGTAATAATAATTATATGTTGTTTTTCATTTGGTTAGATTTATAAATCATGATTGATTTATTTAAGTACGAACTACATTGTATACTATTCATTTAAAGGTAACACACACGCTCAGTTCATATCATTTTTCTCTGCACTCTAAAACAAGATGCACATGTACAGCTCCGATTACACTGACGGATTTATCGTGAACACTAAGAAAATATTGGGATACACTCAAAATGTCGAAGAAAGAATGAAACCTATTAATGTAACATTCTTTTCCGGGGCATTTAATAAGATATAGTGAATAACAAGCAGCTTAAACGCCCTGGCGTGGCTTAAAACATCAGGGCAAGCATAAGGCTAATAAAGAATTGCTCTATCAGTTAATTATAAGGATCTAATTGTTAGCGAGAACGACAGAAGTGCATTCAATCTAGAAGACTGGCAATCGCACATTTGATGTACTGATAAATTACTTAAATAATATCATGAGAAATATAATTTGGCTTTATATAAGAAATTTATACAAAAACAGGCAACTATGCACAAATAAAACCTACATATTGAAAAGGGAAGGGGTAAGTCTGGAAATGCCTTGAAACTAAATCCATTTAAAATGTCCAATCACCTCGAACGTGAAAATAAACATCACTGGATTGAACCAGCACTTTTCAGAATAATTTAATAAACAAGATGAGATGCAGCGATGTTACAGATTAAACAAAACAACTAAATCTGTACAGTTTACTTACTGAAGACGTGCAACATGCTAAAATATTTATAATGGTACCCACTATAAAGTACCATAAAGTGGAATTGATGAAATTTGGAAATATTACGGTACCTATCTAATAATCTATTTTCAATATATTATTCGATATTGGATACTTCCGGAAGTGCTGGACGACGGATTCTGAATTATGGGTCTGAACGTTTGGGCTTTTCCAAATCAAATGATCTTGAAACTGTGCTGACGTCATTTCTTCCTATTGGTTTTACAACCGCTCCGTTGACAAAGAATACAACTTATGCAGGTAAATTGGATGCGCGTGAGCAAACTGTGATGCGCAAGGAAAAATTAATATAAAGCTGCATTATTTCAAGCATCTAAAATGTTCTTCCTTTTGCATCTCTTTAGATTATGTGATCTTTCTAATTCTGAAGTTCGGGCTGGTTATACCCATTTTAAATATCGACATGGCTACCATCATCATAACTTTCGTCATCATCGTCATATTTCGATGTGTTAATAGTTGCTATATAATTTGTGTACATTACCAGCTTGTAGCACACCAACAGCCGCAAAAGTAGTAGTTACATTAGAAGTATTAGAAAATGTTTCAGAAACTACTAGTAGCAGTAGATGATGTAGTAATTATGTAATACAATTGTTAGAAACGTATTTACCATTGACTTACAATATTTTAGGTTTAAACACCATAATAATATAATTTTAGAAATACTGGCAGTCTATTTAAATATATTATTTCTGTCTGGCAGCGCTTGATGAGTACAGTTAAAAAATGACTGGTATGGATAAATACAATATGGACACGTTAGCTGCTTTGTCAAAGAAGATGGTATGTAATTTAGATTTGTAATATATATATATATATATATATATATATATATATATATATATATATATATATATTTGCATGATGGCATATATGATGTTCCTCTTGTTTCATTAATATGAGAATAATTGTAATTTTCTTTCATTACTTAATACATAATTACTTCGTTAAGCCAAAGGAACATCGATTATTTGGAGCAGTTTACCTCTACACATGACCTGAATAATGCCAGAAAGGCAAGATTATTTTCAGTGTATCGCCTCTAAATTTGAGACGTACAGCCGCACAAAGCAGTCTCAATATGGTCAGTAACGGTGCGAAATTATTAGCCACAGGTACCATACACATTTGCAATCCTTTTGTTTTCTTACAACGTGACAGAAGAACTAACATTTACAAGTCAGACAAATTGGATATGACTATGATCCTTGCTTTAGGATACCACAGCAACCCTAGGAAATTACGCCAAGAAAAACCCAACCTCATATTAATGTTTTCCGGGGGCAAATTGACAATCTGTCAACATATACAGAAAACAACATTCTTGATCATCGAAACCTATCCATGAACATATAGATTTTTATAGTGGCTTATTGCTACTTGCTTAGATGAAGATCCAAAATTGCAACCTGGTGCTTAAATGGTTCAAACGTTTGATTTTATAGAGGGCGACAATTTGTGATTTTCCAAACATGACTAGCTAAAGAGCAAATTTACAAACTGTATTGGTTTGGAATTTACTAAACCTATTTACCACTTAATCAGCAAACACACTTCAAATAAAAATATTGTGATGGCACATTCTGTTTATATTTTAGGAAAGAACATATATTGGATAGAATACATTTATGTTGACTAGCAATTCACAATAGCTATACATTCCACATAATTGTAAGTTATCACAAATTGACGCTGTCGCATAATGTTACAGTTCAAATCAATTGATTTTTATCTATATCTAACATGTTCTATTTCAGTTAAGCCGCAAAGAGCAACGCTCCTTTATGATCCTTGTCATCGTTGGGATCATTTCTATTCCAGTATGTTTCGTACTTGTTATACGTTTATCACCTGATATATTTCAGTAAGTACCCAGTTCTCAGCGCAACCATGCTTAGTAAACGTAGTTTACAAGTGGTCATACTATAAAGCATTAACTTTAACCAAAAAAATTCAAAATGCATTATGGGAATATTCTTAATTGTTTACCGAGTTTGGTAAAGATTCAGTTTAGACAAAGATGTAAAAGATTCATAATGTAATGTATGCCTGCTAATCATTCATCTCTCTCTCTCTCTCTCACTCTCTCTCTCTCTCTCTCTCTCTCTCTCTCTCTCTCTCTCTCTCTCTCTCTCTGAATCTCAGTATGTATATATGGTCTGCACATTCATTATCTCCTGGACTTTATATAAACATGGCGCTTAGATAGTCCAGTGGCTAGAGCGTCCGCCACAGAGGCGTGAGGTCGTGGGTTCGAACTCCGGCCGAGTCATAGCAAAGACTTACAAAAATGGTCTAACAGCTGCCTCCCTTGGCACTCAGCATTAAGAGGTTAGTGTTAGGACTGGTCGGCCTGGTGCCAGGGTCATGTTACTGGGTCTGCGGCAGCCCCAGTGCTACACATCACTATAAACTGCCTCATTGCAGACATCGTAGCGATATGACTGAAAACTTGTTAAAGCTACGTTAAAAATCATAAATTAACAAATAAACAACTATACACATGAAGGACTGCATGTTTTGATTGAATGGGTATATGGGTACCTACCTACCTACACACACACACACACACACTCTCTCACACACACACACACACACACACACACACTCTCACACACACACACACACACACACACACACACACACACACACACACACACATACATACATACATACATACATACATACATACATACATACATACATACATACCCTACCTACAACATACATACATACATACATACATACATGCATGCATGCATGCATGCATGCATGCATGCATGCATGCATGCATGCATACATACATACATACATACATACATACATACATACATACATACATACATACATACATACATACATACATACATACATACATACATACATACATCTCTTAGTCTTGCCGACCGTTGGGGCAGCACTGATGACCTGACAACCAGCTTCCTCCATTCCAATCTGTTCTCTGATAATCTCACTGAGTGTCACTCATCTTCCGTCCTGTCCACTCTGACATGTTATACTCCCATCTGTCTTCCTCTCCTTCTCCCTCCCTGCATAATACTTTGCATGATTGTCTTAGTAAGCCCTGTTGTTTGTGTGACATGTCCATACCATTTCATTTTGCGTTTGTTCACAATGGTCAATAGCTCTTCTTAGGGCCCAATGGCTTGCCTAATTCTGTTTCCTACTTCCACATTCGTGACATGATCTCCATTTGAAATGCCAAGCAGCCTTCGAAAGCATCTCATTTCAACAACTTGTATCTTCCTTTCGAGATCCGCTGTGAGGGTCCATGACTCACAGACATATAGGAACACAGATGCAACCAAGGAGCGCATCAGTCTGATTTTTGAGCTGACTGAGGTGTTTCTGTCTTTTCAATCTGTGTTCAGCCTTGCCATTGCTGTTATTGTCAGCTCAATCCTGGACAATATTTCTGGTTTTGATACCTCGTCTGCCACGATGGCTCCTAAGTACTTGAATTTATTAACTGTTTCCAGTTTTTGGCCACTAATCTTGATGTCAGCGCTGATGCCACTGGTGTTATTGGTCATCAATTTGGTCTTCTCTGCACTGATATCCATACCAAAAGCAGTAGCTGTCCTGTCCAGTTTTTCCACCGACTCAGCTAGCACCTCCTAATTTCCTGCAAGGCCATCGATGTCATCAGCAAAGAGCAGATTCGTTATTATTCTGCCTCCAATACTGACGGTTCCTTCATGGTTTTCCAGTGCATCTGTCATGATTCTTTCAAGGAAGATGTTGACGAGAGTAGGTGAAAGCATGCTGACTCCCACAGTTGTCCTAAACCAATCTCCTATTTGACCGTTGAAGCAGACTGCGCTGGTGGCCTTGCTGTAAAGGCTTTCTATGACTTTTATCAGGTTGGCATTGATGTTGTACATTTTCATGGTTGACCAAAGGCCTTTATGCCATACCCTGTCAAAAGCCTTCTTAAAATCTATAAAGACATGATAAAGATCTTGTTGGTGCTGAAGGTATTTCTCACATAGTATTCTCAGGTTGAAAGTCTGTTCAGATGTGCTTCGCCCTGGTCTGAAGCCTGCCTGTTCTTCAGCTATGAATTCCTCAGCCCGCGGCTTCAGTCTGTTTAATATGATTTTTAGCATGACTTTGCTTGGGTGGCATATACGACTGATCGTACGATAGTTCTGACATTGCTGCAAATTGCCTTTTTTTCCGGAAGAGTTGAGTGACTGATTTCATGGTGTTGGTCATTCCCTTGTCTGCCAGATCTTGTTGCAGAGTGTTAGCAGGGCGCTTATCATAGTTTCACCCCCTTCTTGGATTAGTTTTGCAGGAATTTTGTCTACTCCTGCCGCCTTCCCTTTTTTCAGTGATTTCACTGCGGCCTCTACTTCTTCTCGGATGTTGGGGTAGTTGTCAGTGTTGGTCATTGGTGGGGTGTTGAGTAGGTCTGGGTCCCTTGTAGGTCTGTGGTTCTACAGGTCTGAGCAGTATTCTGTTAATCTCGTAAGAATGTCTTGTTCTTCTGTAAGACATTTCCCTCCCTCATCTTAAATGATGGAGGAGCGTCCTTGTTTTACACTGGTCAGGTCTTGCACCAGTTGGTATGCTTTTTACCTACCTACCTATCTACTTACATACAAGGTCAAATTGCAGTTATTAATATTATGCAAGGCAGATGCACATTTTCCTCAACAAACATAGTAACCATTTGTTTAGGTATTTCTTAAAGATTGACTCCCCCCTTATATAAAGGTATGAATTGTATTGGTAACACTGGGGGAAATGTCAAGTTTAAAGGTTCTGCATTTTGGATAATTTTGTTTAGGTTTAACTTTATGAGTCTATATATATATATACATATATATATATATATATATATATATATATATATATATATATATATATATATATATATATATATATATATATATATATATAGTGGTGGGAAAACTATGGCCCGCTGGCTGCATGTGGGCGCCAAGGGCTTTCATGCAAACTGCTAAGGGTTTTATTGCGGCCTATGTACAAGTCCTATGTTCATGCTATTTAATTTTCTCGAGGGTACAATTTCTTTCTAATTTTGAGAGAAATGTAAACACGCAATGCCAAATACCAACCAATGGGAAAAGCCATATATGTTTTAACAGAAATTTTGTTGGCTTGTTTCGCATTATATTCATATATATATATATATATATATATATATATATATATATATATATATATATATATATATATATATATATATATATATATATATATATATATAATTTGTTCCCACCGGGCAGTGGGAAAAGCTATAGAAATTTCAAAAGCATTTTGTTTGGCTTGTTTCACAATCCATTCTTATATCTGTGATTATTTTCCTACCGGGTGGGTCAATCGAGATGCGCTCGCATGCATTCTCTTTCACTGTTCACACGCTCGTTATTTGCTGAGTGAGTCGTTAGTGTGTCTTGAATGTGTGGCGTCAATTTTTTTAACAGTGTATGCACCCGCCATGACAGACGAGTGCCTCTAAGTAAACGGGAAATTGTTGAAGTGAAGAATTTACCAGGATTGACAGTTCCGTATCGATCTATAAATTTAGAAAAGCGGCTTTTATTTTTCTTCTAAAGTTTACCCAAAATTAGTTGTTCGAGGATATCTAGAAAGCGAAAAATTATGGCACTTTGGGAACCTGTCACATTTGAGGTCAATATGTTCATTACTCAGCCATTGTTTACAATATCACATCTACAAGCTACTTTACTCATGGTGTGTGTGTGTGTGTGTGTGTCTGTTTCTGTTAGTGTGTTTGGTGTATACAGTCCACAACCACATAATCCTCATGATGTTAACGTCAAGCGCATTAACTACATAAGATCCCGGACCATCTACTCATTCTGGATAGTGTTCAAACTATATTTCCCTATCATGAAAATGACCAAATACATACATTTGTTTTGAGTTATAATCATCTTCGTTATCTTTGTTATCATTATTGTTACTAATGTTGCAGAAAACCTCAGGTGTCCCAACAGGCTCCCCAGATGGCTGCATCACAACAATCTAATCAGTCAAACAAGCAAGACGCAGGTAATGCAATCAAGGACTTATTGGATAAACCGCAGTTGAATATCTGTAATGTATATATTTATCTACCAACATTCTTGCTGTCTTTTGAGGATAATTAATTTCAATAACTAAGTAATGGTTGCAATAAATCACACACTTACGATCCATTCAAGAGGTGGGATAAAGTTACAAAACTAAAAAAAAACGTCATAAATCAGCTAATTTTAATAATGAGGAAATTGCCATTAAACAAAAGCTATGAGATTGAGATGCTTACATCTGAACCAAATTGAATGTACTCTATTTATCTATCATCTATTTTCGTATTTGTTCTGGTTAGAAAACTTGATATACTTTGCTTTATTTATTTGGTTTGGAAAGTAAAATGTCGTTTGAATGTGTAAACAATAGCCATAGAGAGTGAGAGAGTTTTATCAAATTTATACTCTGCACGTTCAAAAGGTATTATGATTATTTTAAACATTAATATTTTACATCTGCAGCAGCATTACTGTATTGATGGTAAAATAATCACAGAGACATTGACATGGTGAAATTAAACACTTAACTGGCTTGGTTGAATAGAAGGGATAAATGTACGTCATATGTTGTTATGGCACTCGGAGGCTACATATTGCTTACGGATATTGCAGAATAATCGTTTCATTAATAAAAGCTGATTTTCGAGTCTATGTAAACATTTTAATGGTGAGCTTGCATAACAAATGTGATTTTAATGACTATAATAGTATCACACGTTTCTACAATATGTGTCCAGTGACTGCATTTATTCTATGAACAAATTTTACTGGCCTGCGCAATGCGAAACAACCCCAAACTTGTCAGCATCTTTACTACTAGCAGTATTAGATATAACGTTATCATAGCTATTAATAGATCCTACGCAATCTTCGAATTCCTACAGAATGCTTATCCATTTCACAAAGGGACTATCATTTAAATAATTTAAACAATACTAAAATCAAGTGAAATAGTCTATATTATTGTGCAATAATAGCTAAATAAAACTGTCAGAATTGTTTTATCAGTTAGCATGGAAATGGACTTGTATTTACTGAGAACGGAAACCAGGTGTGCAGCTGACTGACTAGCGATAACATGTACATTTGTGTTGAAGAGTCTCAGTTGCAATAATATTACTCTGCATGTCTTACACATCGTTGTATTTTTTTCTCCAGTACATAGTAGCAACACAAATGATTGCCAAGACACAGGTGGTAAAAAAACCTTTCCAAATCTGGGATATGCGTTTATGGGCTACAACATCCTAAAGGGTTTTCCATTAGCCGTTGGACCTGATCCTGGGTTCACATACCGAATATTTCGTCCAGACTACGGTAATGGTGGTCAAACTGCAGATTGCCGAAATAGTATACCCTTGGGTTTGGATATCACTAGAGATGTTTCCTGTGTGACTTCCTTTTCCTCTCAAATTGTCCAAACCCAGTATGAAGTGACCAAGGCAATATCTATATCTACTACAGCTGAAGCAAGATTATGGGGTTTCAGCTTTTCAGCAAATGCAGGGTACAAGCAAGTTGTATCAATTGTATCCGATGCAAAGGTGGTTTTGATATACTCCACAGCCAACTGTAATTATTATATCAGCAAATTAAAGAAACAACCTCCGCCTTTTGATCAAGAGTTCTTGCAATGGGTGATAAATTTAAATAAAACTACTTCTATTGAATCCGAACAGGAGAAAGAAAAATATTTCGAATTTTTCGAATACTATGGTACACACTTTATTCTTGCAGTTACTTTTGGGGCTTCCTATATACACGAATACAAAATGTCAACTGTAAACTATACTTCTATGCGTGAGCTGGGCGTTGACATCGCTGCCACTGCTAGTCTTTCATCACAGTTGATAAGTGTGCAAGCCGGTTTTAATTTAGTTGAATCCAAGAAATCTGTTGCAAATCAATTTCTTTCAAGTGTTCAAGAACGTACGATAACAAAAGGCATCCCTCCTCCAGCGACCGGTGATGACAGGACCTGGGCTTCGATTGTACAGGAAACACCAATGCCAACAAAATATGTTCTAGGTTCCTTGGAAGACCTTTTCACTCGCGATTACATGGAATCCGTGGGAGTGATGTACGACGAAATAAAAATTAAAATAACAGCCTATAAAGGAGAATACTGTGGATTCCTGCGAGATAAGGGACTTCTTGACAACTGCCTAGATTCTGTAAATGTGATCGTTTTGGAAGGGACTCAGATTCTTGGAGGCGTAAGAGAAAAGACATCAAGCTGGAGCGATTGTCATGACAGTTGTCAGGAGGACATATCATGTGTAGCCATGGATTTCTGCAAAGATTGCATACGAAGTGACAAGAATTACCAGAAATGTCAAATGTATACAGAAAATGGATATAATGAAGCAGAATCACACACTGCCATGGAAACCATAATATGGATCTCAAAAATAAAGTGTCAGTTGGTGTTGTACAATACGGCAGTCATCGGGTCTGAACGGCTGAGTTCTGAAAGCAATTATTCCAAAAGCATCCAGGACTGTTTGCAAAGATGTCTAGATGACGAATACTGTGTGGTCATTACATATTGTAACTGTACTGAAAAGATAAGAAACTGTAAACTGTATACTCAGGATGGAATAATTAGGCTTAAGGCAGAAGATGGGTCCCAAACACATTTCCTTTCCAATAAGATTAACTCTGTGTATGACATTTATACCACTAGCAAACCCAAAAACCTTACTGGACCCAACTGACGTACCTAAACAAATAATGCAGCAATTTTTTGTACCCTATTCTCATAAATATAAAACCCCAAAACATGTCCAAACCGCTATCAAGTATTTAGTGGTCATTGTTTGTCTTATTGAGTGAACAGTATTTAATATAAAACACAAGAAGATACATCTTCATTATTTTAGGAAAGTGTCGAAATAATAATGAACTATTAGTCATTTGTATGGGACACAAGTGAATTCTTTCTAATACAAATTTACACAGAAACGCTATTTGAACACAAACATAAAGGCACAACAGCATCTGCTGAATAATTTTCAAGCAGATATGATGACATCAGCCCAGTCTATTTTAGTAACGTTTTGTCATTAATTGTATCAATACAAAAATTGCAAATTAATTAATGGGTAAACCAAAGCACTTTTCTGAAATAGATAAAGCATCATGGCCGAAGGTATTGAATATTATCATGTACTATGTTTATATATTTTTTTGTTTAAGTTGGGGATTAGTTGTTTGTTTTATCTATCAACTGTGATAGATGCGTCATCAGCGATATAAATATTAGAACGTATCGATTTTTGTTTTTTTTAAAAATATAAATTCCTCATAAAATTATATAATTAAGAATATATGTTAAATCAAATCGTCGTTACAAAGTATCAAACGGAGAAAGAGATTCGAAATTTCTTCCTGACATATTGAAACAAAAATATAATTAAAATATTTCAATGTAAGAATCAGTTAAGTACCCTTAGGTCAGTTCAGTGGGTATTAGTTCGACACAGGATAAGTACACATGAGGTAGTTCTAAATATCTAATAATATAATATTTAAAGTTTGCCAAATTTGAGATTGAGCCCGGTGCACTTTGCTCCCTCGCACTTATGTATGCACCATTCACTGTTTTTCTTCTATTTTCCACACAGTTTGACACGTCTGTCCTTAGCATGTATTCAGGCAGATTTTGGAATAGCAATACATTATTCATGCTTGGAAGTTGTCAATTAGTTCAGTTTGATGTTAGGCAAAATACATCGTTAAAGATCAGTCTTTAAGAACTTTTTATATTTCAAGCAATGTGATTTTATCCATATGGTCCATTAACCGTGGGTTCTAACTCATATAATTTTATAAATACAATATTAATAGATGTACATGATAATAATATCTTAAAAGTTACTTCTGTCATTCACTGCTCTATGGAATGTATGAAACCTGTTCATTTATCAAAGAAAACACCATGACACAAAATTAAATAATAACAAGAATTTCAAATGAATGCAATGAAATCAGAATGTAAACAAATGCTTAGGTAACAATTTAATTTTGACTTATTAGTGTCTGGTTTGGAGGGTTATACTATAATTCATAGTTGTAGCGACACCAGCAGTCTTGGAAATAATTATATACTTATTTAATCTCAGATAACATAAAGATAAAATTGTTTTGAATGATTTGAAATGAAAAATGAAGCCGACTATGCAGTACACACACATACACACACACACACACACACACACACACACACACACATATATATATATATATATATATATATATATATATATATATGTGTGTGTGTGTGTGTGTGTGTGTGTGTGTAAAAACTTGTTTAGTGACCAAATATTTTGTACATATTTATAAATATTGGCCAATATGCATGACTTTATTAAAACTTGTGTATATCGTGTAATATAGGCAACTGTAAATAATGTGATATTATTTGTGCTGACAGTCCGGTTATTTGAGCTCTGTATTCGCTACCATATAGTTATAACTGTAACTTATGTTTAGCATTTGCATATCAATTTGGAATAAAAAAAACTTGATTATATTTGGGTGCAAATCAACGATGTCTAATTACTGTGCCATATTGGGGACTGTTAGTGGCTAGCATGGTAGAGCACCATACTCGCAATCTAAGGGTCACAGGTTCGATATCCATTCAAGTCCGCCACTTTCTGCTGACTTTGCGTAGCCTGAGACACATGTCTTAGCACTTATTCTTATGGCATGACGCAGCTAATAACATTAAAATTGCTGCATATACCAAGCAGTCTACAATTGTTCACTTCCATGCTGGTCAATATCAACATTTTCTTCAAATTACTGGTACAAAACCATCGATATGTATATTAGTTTTGATGGGAAAAAATTGGAATATAAATGTCTTCAAAAACTAGGAGGAATTTTTATAAACAGAGAACGTTATTAAAGATTCAGAAATATATTTTAAATAATAACATACAATAACATTTAGAATGTGCCGATCCATTAGATTGTTATGGGTACATCTTGCAAAAATATTGAAATCTCTATATTTCTGACCTTGAATGTCGTTTAAGAATGTGTACATCCTGGTACAGATAGTTTTTTTGTGACAAAATTCGAAGTGAAATCACATTCTTTGTTGTCAAATCAAACAATGATGTCACATTAAAGGGTCGTATTAATGCAATTTCTGAGCACTCCATTTTGTAAATGATTTCTGTTTTGAAATATAATCTCAGCACTTATTGCTTACACATAGTGCATGGAACACAGTAAAAAAAATGTTGCAAAATTATTATGTTTTAATTTTTTTTAACTTTTATTGACAGTGGGTTCAAATCTATATTAACATCTTAAGCATATTTCACTCAGTTAGCCTCATTTACAACCATTTACACAGTAAACGTTGTCAGCTCTTGATAGCATTATAAAGCAACGATATTGAAAAGTTCAAGGATTGAAAGATTATTACTAGAATAAAAGACAAAGGGAACAATACTATCTGGGCAAGTTGTAAATCAGCAGTATACTGACAACATTATTTGAACTTAGTTTAAAAAGTGAACTCCTTGAGCTATACGTACCTCATTACGAACCCATTAAGCTATATCAGCTTCATTATGATCCCCTTAAGTTATATCAGCTTGATTATGAACCCCTTAAACTAAATCAGCTTCATTATGAACCCCTTAAGCTATATCAGCTTCATTATGAACACCTTAAACTAAATCAGCTTCATTATGAACCACTTAAACTAAATCAGCTTCATTATGAACCACTTAAACTAAATCAGCTTCATTATGAACTCCTTAAACTAAATCAGCTTCATTATGAACTCCTTAAGCTATATCAGCTTCATTATGAACCGCTTAAGCTATATCAGCTTGATTATATCAGTGTTGTACCGATTCTATAACTTAATGCATTTTATGTAGGTTCATATCATTGTATTTGATATTCCATTTATAATTTGCCTATTTGCTGATTTGTAATATTTTAATATTTTCTTTTCATTTTACCTTTTATATTTTGTTCTGGTATTTTCATATATGGCTTATTTTGTTCCTGACTTGTGATGTAACCTCAATAAATATGTGTAGATTTTATTACAATCTTGTATTCTGTTTAAATTCTATCTGATACTGTTATGTACATATTCTTTATAGGCATAAACATTTGATAATTTATGGGATATTTATGTATTATGAGGAGGAGTGTTTTTTTAATTCTTTGTGATGGGGGGTGGGGGTGATATATCAATATATCAAACAATATCTTATTATGCATTAACCATGCCAAAAGTCAACATAGTAGTTAGAACATGATGACTGTAATACAAATTGAGAATGTATCTAAAATAAAGGATTTTACAGCTGATAACAGTATGGATGAAGCTTAATTCAAAGAACATGCTTTCAGAACCTTTTCCTGTATCAAAGTACAACATGTCACAAAACCCAATCTTCACACATGGTTGCACATAATCCCATTCATTTTGTAGCACAATTAACAATGATTTAGACCTTATGCAGTGTCCTCAAGTGGCAGAGTGGTCTAAAGTGCTTTCCGTTAATGATCACTTCTATTTCACCTCTGTCTGTATGGGTTCAGTCTCAGATTCGGCCACTGCGGTTATGTGATAAAGCTTGCCAGTAGCTTCTCGTGGGTCGGTGGTTCACTCCGGTTTTCCGGATTCTTCCTCCACCATTATTACTAGCCTATCGTGTGCTGAAAAATGACATTAAACCTTCAACAACAACAACAACAACAACAACAACAACAACAACAAAACCTTATATAGTAGCAACAATTTAGCCAATGCATTGCACTGCCACTCATTCAAGACAGTAGATCACAGCTTTACATCAATTCTTTTGGATTAAGAAGTTGTTATTGTGGAGGTTAAAAACCATTAAAATATGAAGGTTATTGATAAGTATATCATATCAATCGGAGTTTAATTCTTCTTCTGAAGGGGTTATCACGCTTATAAATAAGGAATTAAATTTGAAAAGAACCAAAGAAAGAAAGATTACTTGCCATTTCTTAGACAAACAGATTGAAACAGTGTCCCAATGGGATGGGGACATTTCTAAGACAACTATACTACTACATCACTATCAGCAGCTTATTGTTAAAATACTGCAGACATAGCTAGGTACAAAAATTAAACCTAAATATATTTGTTATAGAGATAAAATTTAAATATTAAAGTAGCAAAAAATTACAAGGAAACAAAAATATGAACTTTTCACTCTTTAAAACTTGTCTGGAAACATTAATAAACTAATTTTACTTGAATTTGAAAAATAATTTTGAAAATTAATGTAATATTTGATACAAAATTGTTACAGTATTGTTATAAACACTACAAAGATAGAATGCAAGTTTTATGTTGAAACACTGTTATACAAGGGAAACAACTCAACTACTGAGTTATGTTTGTCTTTTCTTTCATTTTTGTTCATGTTAGACAAATTTGTTTATAAATAAATACAATAAGTTAGTATAAAAACATAAAATAACTTAACTGCAATCCAAATAAAAATAAATCTTGGATAAAGAGAGAGACTAAGATGCATGCACCTGCATACAATTTTTTTGTGGCTGAAATTCAGATTAACAGTGAAACAACACCATCCCTACCTTATCAATACAGTAGATGTTACACTGCATGGTCAGCCGCCTACCACAGCATGTGACCCTCCATTATGTTCAAGACGTTATAGAGTTAGGAGCTATTATTTTAATAAAATAACCCAGTACTTCTAACAATCTGACCAATTTCTAAAACTCTGTTGGTTTGCCCAAAAGATGTACCAATGAATAACACAAATAATCTAAAATATTATCAAATAACCACATTTTAGGTATTCTTGACATATAATAGGAATCTTATATATTTTAATTATTCTAAAATTCTTTTTCATAATTTAGAAAACAAAGAGAAACCAAAATAAAACAACTGAATCCTGGAAAATAAATGACCCTTGGTCAAGATTTAAACTTTAAAAAGTCTATTTGAGACATTGATTATTAAACAGCTTCGCCACTCGTTAAAATATCACGTTTTTTGTATCACACGATGAAATATATCCGGTATTAACGTAAGAAAAGAAAATTTTCTTTTTATTATATACTTTTTTTTGTTTGTTTTAGAAGCCAACGAGTCATTTCTTAGTAACGCCCATTAAAAAAATTAAAAAATTAAAACAAATACATTAACCACTAGAAGTATAGTGTTGGGAGCGACTGCAAAGAGTTCTCAAGAAAGGAGACATGATTCATTTTCATTTGTCACATTTAATTTATTATTTGGTTTCGCAATGAAATAAATACTTTAATGACACTTATTACATACAACAAAAAAAAAAAAACCACAAACCAGCAGAACATTTTCAATGTGTGAGTGTCAACGGTCGGTCTTGTATTTACACATCATTCGCGGAAGAATATGTACACTGAACCGTGATTTCATCAGAAGGCTTTAGCTCGATTCGACACATTGAACTCCTTTAACAAATGCAAAAATCAAACAAATGGAACAATATTGAACATGTGGAACTTAAAAAAAGTTGAGAATGTTAGCTTTGCGGAGGCTTTATTGTGAATCAGTGTCTGCTAAGGGGAGTATTATTCTTCCTTTTGGCATGTATTGGCGACTGCCCACCCTGCACGCCGTCCAAATGTGAAGTTGCATGGTGATGATGGATGTTTATTGTCAATGTGTTAGCGTTGATTGTATTTCCTGTAAAGAAGTTGCTTAAATCATGCTGCTTGAATCTTCCTTCATTTCCTGTGTGGTCAAAAGATTCATTCTGGTCTGGAGGAGAAGATTAAGGTAAAAGTGTAGAAGACGTAGTTGTATGGGTTTGGGTTTTCGAGGCACCTGTAGGTAACAGCAGTCGCTCTTTGTTTGTAAAATGTTCGAGATTGACTTTTGTTGAACTTCATTGAGCTTGGAGTAACTGTTTACACTCTGAACATTTTTATGTCCACTTATTTGCATAATATGCATTGCTGGGATGTCATGGTCATTAAGTTTTTGTAATAAATGCTTCCTGGCACTGAACAAAAGAAGGGACACATGGAGAATAAAAGCTGGAAAGTACACTGGGATAGTTTAATCGGAAAAACATCAGATTTTACAATCTGAAGATTCAGGTTCAAATCCTGATCACGGTTTCAATGCTTTGCTCTCCATCGACCACCCTCAATAGTTTAACGAGTAGAAATTACATTTAAAAATGATGAAATGTGATAATCAAGTAGTCCTCTATAATTCTTTATTAATGTTTTTGTTTAAATTTATTGTTACACTGTGTACAAAATTGGGATGTCTTGCAATACAGTAATCCCTGAAGAAGAAGAAACCAAAATAATCATTTGAACTGATTGTATTTAATTAGTCACTTTTGCAAGAAAAATATGCATTTTTAGATGTTTGCGGACTTTTTGGGTTACACAAAATTATACCTGTATGGCACAAGCTTCTTCCCGGTAGGATTAAGATAGCTTTTCAGTTCTTTCATTATTGAATATATTTTGTTGTTGCCCATTGGTAGATTTTTGTACCATGCCTGGCCAGGACGTGGAGCCAATATATTCACTGTCAGGAAAAATGGACTGTCCGACTTGAGCATCTCTTTGGGTCGCTTGGATTTAAAAAGCTTATAGAGGACCACTGGACAACGGTCCAAATTATCTGGAATAGAATATGGCCTGGGTTTCACCTTTCTTACATTTCTGGGATTTGTCCCAGATCGAGTTTTCGTCTGTCGCTCTTGTGTATAAATGAGATATTCTTCACCCGACTCCTCTTGTCTGACATCAGTATCACCCCATCTTAATTCATGTGTCTCGATGCCGGTTCTCATTCCAAAATATGTGATACATATAAGCCACAACGAGTTCTGAAGAGATTTAGGATTATCAGGTCCTAGTTGTTTACATTGATACAAAGCATCAATTTCTGCATCAGTAATAGGTTCTGCTGCATTTGGGAGATTTCCTTTTCCCATCCCTTTCAATTGCTTCATTTTCAATTTAAGCATTTCTCTACATTTGCTGAACTGAATATCATTTATGAGGGAAAATCCATATTTTGTCTTTCTCAGATGCCTATCAAATGAGGAGAGAAAGCTCCTGAGAGTTGTTGGCTCAAATTCATTTTCATTTTTCCTTTGGATTGCCAGAAAGAAGTTCCCAATACGGTCATTCAGCTTGGAAGGTGGGATCAATTCCATGTTCCTCATTTCCCCAACTGAATTGAGATATGTTGCGAGCAGTTTAACATCATTTTCTGTTTTGATTCTTGTGTTCTTGTTTTCCTGCTCATCCAAACAATTTGCACTTCTGCCTCTGTCAGTTTCCTAAACCTGGAGTTTTGATTCACAGGCGCATCTTCTGTTGATTCTATTATATTAAAGTCAACACCTGCAAGCATTTCATCTACTTCTATATCCATTTCTAATTCCATAAGCACCAAATCATCAGCTTGTGCCATATTTCTTATCAGCAGAAGACAAGTTGTATGCAATAAGCAAGGGGAATAACTCTTGTTATAAAAAAAAAAAGTAGTCCAAGAGCTAAATTGCATCATGGGAAAAATCTTATATTTTCACATGTGAAAATGCAAGGATATATTTTTCACATGTGAAAATATAGGAATGACAAAATATAAAAAATATTTTGCCTGTAATTTTCTATATTTCACACTGAAGTATATAATAATAATAATTAATAATATTAATAATGCTAAAGATGATAATAATACAAACAATAATGATTGTAATAATAAAAAAAATATTACTAATACTAATAATACCAATAATAATAATAATAATAATAATAATAATAAAAAAATACAACCCATTTCTCTTTTCAAAGGCAAAAATATCTTTCTTACAATCATCTGACAACTTTTTAGGAACTTTCTTCGTGTGAAAGATGTTGTAAGCTAATGATGAGAAATTAAGTTTTGACTCTAGAAGGACATTAACTGTAATGTGTATCATTTACATAAGTATAAGACATTAAGACATTAACTGTAATGTGTATCATTTACATAAGTATAAGACATTAAGACATTAACTGTAATGTGTATCATTTACATAAGTATAAGACATTAACTGTAATGTGTATCATTTACATAAGACTAGTTATATCTTGCTCCAAACTCTTCATACATTTCTTCACCAAATCATAAATCTTAAGAATTGCTCTGCCTTTCTGTTTCCTAAGCATGCTGCAAGAATAATGTCAATAATCTAAATTTGTTTTTTAATCAAATTAGATTTATTGGTTGGGTACATAACAATGGATACAAATAAAGTCATGATGGATCTTGTTGTTATTATATTTTTGTTCTTTCTAATTCAAGTATATGAACACATATGCTTGTATGATTGTATGCATGCATATATATTTTGTGTACTACTTTAGAAAGTTTGTTATATTTCAGTAATGTACAGTTGGTCAATTTACAACAAAAAAAAAAAAGAAAAAGAATCATGAGACAAAGGGAGATAATCCATATTGGTGTTTGAACCAATTCATACATTTTGACTCGTCACGTAACACAAAAACAATCTCACCAGGAAAAATATTTTTCTTCTTTCTTACTGAGTCAAGTACACACACATGCGCGTGCACACACATCACACACACACACACACACACACATATATATATATATATATATATATATATATATATATTTGTATGCATATACGTATCTTCATTTGTACTGCTTTAGAAAGTAAGGTATCTTTCGGGGTACTGTAGTGTTTGTCAGTGCTACATATTTCACAAGACAAGGGGAGATAATCCGCAATTGTTTGTGTGTGCTCGCGCATGCATGCATGTATGCATTTATGTGTATGTTGTGATTACTGCGCATTAAACACATATTGCTTTATATTTTTTTTGAAGATAGTCTAAGACGTTTCTAATAAATGCATCTGCTCAAACCAGAAGGAAAAAAGCTAATTATAAATATCATTCTATTTTGTGTACCGAAATTTCGTATCGCATCACAAATGCTGAACTCGTTGCATTGTAGAAAAATATGCAACGACTAACATTTATCAATTAAGGAAACTTTTTAAAAGGAATAGAATTTAACGTGGACCTATATTCATAAAACATATTTAACATATTATAATTTTACCGATTAAATAACGTATTAAGTTCAGAAGCTATATATTGTTCATGCTTCACTTCTCATGCTAATTGTTCTATTTGGTACACCATATCGTTTCCATTTCCCTTTCTAATTGTTCTATTTGGTACACCATTTCGTTTTCTTTTCTCATGCTAATTGTTCTGTTTGGTACACCATTTCGCTTTCATTTCCCTTGCTAATTGTCCTGTTTGGTACACCATTTCGTTTTCATTTCCTTTGGTAATTGTCCCGTTTGGTACACCATTTTGTTTTCATTTACCTTGCTAATTGTCCTGTTTGGTACACCATGTCGTTTACAACAAGACAGAATGTTATATATATGTATATAACGACTCGATTATACTTGAAGAGTGGAATTATGAGAACAATTTGCATCATAACTGATATGTAATTTCATGTCAGAATATTTTTAATATTTCGATTTAAATATTGAAAAGGATTAATTAAAATACTTAATAATAAATGATTGAAACAAATGTTTTTAATAATTCTGAATGATATTTGTTTATAAGGACGTATTTCAACGAGAAATATTGATATTCTTTTTCACATAAAACTATCTTATTTTACGACATTTAGTTAACGATCTCCACTGCGCTTTTCAGACCTCCATTTTACTCCCTTTGTGAAACATAATGGCTCCCATTACTACACGGTCAGGTATCGGAAATGGATCATTGCAAACGTATGTTATTTTTAAAATTATTATTTGAAGTATTTATATTTAACGCAAGCGAAGCAGTTAAAGATTTGTATTTACTAGAAATTTATTTCAGTGCTTTTTATTGATAAACTAACTGGAGGAACTGAATGAAAAATGTGATTAGGTTGTGAAGCAAAGCAAATGCGAACCCTAAATCCCTCAACATAATGAACGTTTAAGACTGCTCTTGATTTTGCTTTCTTTTAAACTATGTCCCCAACATAAACACACATATAATGATAGTAAATGACATCATTGTTTGCTTGCTTACCTACATGCGACTTAACCTGTAAAGACAACCATTGAACAATATTTATTTTAAAAACAATTCTCATAACGTACATGAGTTAAACTGAAATGTACATGATTGTCGTCCTCTAATAATATAACGTTGTTTTTGAAGGGGCAGTACTTGTATCCTGGAAAAGAAGTAAAACAATGAGAACATGATGATGATGATGATGATGATGATGATGCATTTTAACAGAAGTTAAGACGTGTAAAAGATTGTTTCAAAACAAAAACTGTTTAACGAGCAATATCAATTTGTCATTTAGTCGAATGAACAAGGTTACCTCCGTTATCGATTTTTAGTCGATTTCTCAAAACACGTTCATAAAAAGAATTTTGTGCCCATCTAAAGATTCATCAACAAATTGTCATCGAAATAACAAGAAGCAACAACATATGTAGGTATATCAGTAAAAATATCTCCACAAATGAAGACAAATCAATTAGATGGTAGGGCGTATTACAATAAAATTGATTCAGCGGATTGTTTAAAAAAAACCTGCAAAATAGCATATTAAATGTTACAAGTAAGTGTAATGATTATCTAAATACGGTATATAAAGCTTTATGGGGCCTCGGTCAGTTGGGTCAGCAGTCTATTATAATTCCGAATGTCACAACTGACCAACGTCTCCTGACAGACGCATGGAGTTTATCAACTTTGATTAATATCCTTTGATTTCTGTATTCATGCAACACACATACATACATACATACATACATACATACATACATACATACATACATACATACATACATACATACATACATACATACATACATACATATGCGTTTCTTGGTTGTATTTTTTTGAAGATAATTCAATGGGTCGAATATAAAACAAATAAGTACTGAATAAACTTCAATCAAATATTAACAAGATAGTTGTAATGCGTACCTGATGCTTTCATACTATAATGCACATTAGATGCCATCTATTCACATTCACTTTTACTGGCATACGAACATTAGTCAGTCAATATATTCATGGAAATAACAATGCTAGAAAAAAATAATGAAAACAGATAAAGATGACAATAAGTAAATAACTTTTACGCGTAAATCGTAAACTTCGTCAAAAACAAAGGGTTTGAAAACAGAACAAAACAAATAGACAAACTTTAACTGCCAGCATTGAAATTTGCATATTAGTTTCGTTATATTTTCATTTATGACATACATCCACACGTATACAAAAATATAAAAAGCATTCATCCATCAATCTATCGATAAAAGCAGCAGAGAGGGTGAATCCTACAACTTTCTGAGCGTTGATTCTGAAATCTTAGGTTTCCACCAAATAGTAAAAAAAATGGCGTCTATTCGATAAAATAAGATTTCCTTATATACGCCAACGTCGTTGTCATTCACCCTCTCTGCTGCTATGGGTTAATAATTCTTTTACGAGTTCAACCAAATATTTGATCGAGTCTTTATGACGAAAATCATTTATGATTTCACAAACAAACTAATCGCTAACACCTCGTGTTGTAGATCAATTAAATTATTTGACTGGTCGGTGAGCCTGAAATTAATTCTTGTTAGCGAATTATTATGGCATCGCATGTAGACAGGATTAATTGGGTTTTCAATAATTAGGAATCCTGGAGGAGCTGTTGGTGCAAACGAATAAAGAATATATCCTTGCTGAGCTTGATTTGATCGTTCAAGATTAATTTGATAGCTTCCTTCGATAACATCACATACTAAATTGAGCGCAATCACTGAGGATATATTCACGTTGAACGGAGCGATATGCCTACCGCCACCATCTGGGTCATTATTATGTTTGAGGATTTTTATTTCCGGTGATGCTGTTTTTTTCCATGCATCATGAATTATTTTAAAACCAACATCGATGGTGTCACTGAGAAGTTTTTTTAGTTCTGGTACGTTATATCCTGGTAGTTTGAATGTAGGAATATCTTCAACGCGGATTTTATAATCTATTGCAAATATTCCTCTCGACATGGGGTTATCGTCATCTAATATCTCTTGAATAATTTTCAAATTAAATTTTTCCATATCGTCGATAATTTTATTGCATGTTTCTACGACGCTGATAAATTCATCTCGGGTGAGAGTGCCGGATTTAAGGGATATTAATAACAGTGAAATATCGTTATTGAACGCTGTGAAATTTTCAGTGATATTACGCTCTCGAGTTCCGTAGCCTTTTCTCTTAGTGGTATGATCTACAAATTCACTGAAAAAATTCAATTTGGTGTAATCGCTATAGCTTTTTACTGGATTATCAGATTTTATCCTGTCTGTGATATAATCGGTTTTTTGTGGTTCTGGTAAATCAACGGTTTTTCCCCCTGGTGGTAATTCAGGCCATCCTAGTACGGTTCTTATAGAACTCTGATAGATATCTACGACGTATCCCTTCTGTGCTTATTTCAATGGCAGATGATAGTGTTGGCTCATGAACTGTTATAGCTATTTTCGATTCTGTTCCAGTAATCGATTTTATTCTACGTTGCAATTCAGCATTGATTTGTTCGATTTGGTATGATCCGGTTGGTATCGAAACAACGTTCCAGTCTGGAGTTCCATCAGGTTTATTCTTATTCGCAAATACCAGTGAATTATTCGGTTGTTGACCACCAAATGCTACCGATCTGATATTAGGCCAACTGTGATACACTCGTAGTTTTGCTAGCGCTATCTCCTTCACGGGGACTGGGCTAGGGAAATTCACACTGAATTCAGGATTCGTTGATGTTATTGATATCATGCTTGTTTGTACTGGGTTCGTGTTCTTCACTATTTGTTGAAGTAATTCCTGCGGTGTTGTCATCGTTGCTATACTGTTGTTGTCGCTCTAATTTTGATATCGCGGAATCGTGAATACTGACCATCACTGAGAACTCACTATCTGATATCGTTGAGGTTATTGAGATCATTTTGGTTTTCGGGTTCGTGTTTTCCAATTCCGTCGGTGTTGTCATTGTTATTATATTCATGTTGTCACTCTAATTTCGATATCGCGGAATCATAAATACTGGCCATCGCTGAGAACTCACTATCTGATATAATCGTATTATCGAGTGACGATGATATCATCGAGGATAATTGCGAGTATGCGGTTGATACAATATGAAATTGAATCGAGTAATCTTGCAGTTTACTCTGGCTGCATGATGATATCTTTTTTGTTATCCCGGTTGATATACCCGCGATTGTAGCCCCCGCAGAAATGCAAATTGGAACTATGACCGGGGCAATCATTGTAACCGATGCAAGTATTATTCCGGCGCCAGCGAGAACGCCTGACACCGAGTACATAGTAACATCAATTGCGGTGATTTTTCGTCGGTATTTTTTTATTTTTATTTGATACTCCTCAGCGAGAGTTTTGAGTCTAGTTTGAAATTCTCTGACCTGATTATAGCGATATTGCGATGATGAAATCATCAGTGATGACATTTTATTTTTAAATCAGTTTACGATTTCAATTGAAACCGTTAGTGAAATTGCTTTGCAATTTTCAACTTAAATCCGCTACGAATTCCACATACCACGTTGTTGAAACCCTAACCAAATTTTTATCAGTAGATGTTATAGTGAACTTTTCAGTTGTATCCTTGTCGATGATCGTTGAAATTGTATTATTGACCCCGGATGAACTCGACGATGAAATATTAAATTGAGTCAATGGTGTTACTAGCGTTAATCGATAAATACCTTTAACGGTTGCAGTGATATCTAATTTGTTGTTTGTAGGTGTCCACGCAAATGATCCGTGTTGGATCGTGTATACTACGTTGATGGTTTTCTCATGAGGGATTTTTGTTTTTTCAATGATTGTTATCATCCTCGTTGCATCACCTTTGATTGCTTCGATGAAGATTTTCGTCTCATCGATGAATTTTTTTATATCAGGGAGTTTTATGTCGAGTTTATCGAATGTAGTTCCAAGAAATTTATCCACGATATTTCTACGAAAAATTGAAAACTGTTTTCCGCTATCCTCAATTCTAGATTGAAGTGTTGTTAGTTCCAACACAGAATTTTTCAACTCATCGTTGAGAGTTTTAAATTTATCTGTAATCGTCGAAAAAAGTACACCCGGTTTGAGTTTACCCTGATCGGAAAATAACACGATAGTATTCTCGATTGCGTTTCGTTGTCGTGTTAAAATATCATTCAACGACACATCACTGGTTTTCAATTTACCCTGACGATCTTGAAATACAACTATTTCGTTCGGGTCAACACTTGTTAAGTTCAACGTCTCAGCGATTTCATCTTCAATTATTTTTTTTTATATCCTTGATAGAATCAAGGGTTGCAGTGTCATCGGGTTTGGGTTTCAAAGATCTCCCCCAAATATCAATCATGATATTACAAAACTTTTTCTCTCTCTAAAATCGTTTTTGACGACTTCGTTGAAAAATCTTCGATTTTCGCCAGCGATTACTAGTGTATTCATTTACGACAACATGTGGTGGTTTTCCTCTTGGGTTACCCAATGAGTTAGAAATAGCGTTAAGGACATTTAATACTTTGCTGCCACATATTGGTGGGTCATTTATTTGTTGTGTTGGTAGCGTAGAATACCAAGTCTTCATTGGAAGGGTTTCTATATAACGCATAAACTCTTTTGGTGGGGCTAACCCATATGAATCAAAATAGACAATCCCACGTGGATCAATAGCGTATGCAACCCAGTGAGTTCCGGGTCCGGTGCTGTTATCTAAATTAATGATTCCGGTTTCAACGCTGTTTGGTTGATGTGGTAATTGATTTTTCATAAAGACACCTCTAAAATTTTTAATCTCCAGTTTTTTAGCAGCATCGAGTAAATCAAAATTGGACATTGGAGTCAAAGACTCTTCAATCAAAGACTCTCCAACTAATAAACCGGTCCTAGTCTCAGGCCGGATCCGTGAACGGATCTCCCGCTGTACCATGAATACGGGGTTCCTGGTAGTCTTAGACCCTTTCCCTTTTTTTATATCCTTTCCCAGTTGCCTTTTGCAACGCCATCCCTGCCGCGGTCCCAACGGCTCCCAACGCTGCCGCTTTCGCCACTGCTGGGGCAGCCGCTGCAATCAATGCTGGTATTGCAGCTAACAATGGAAATATACCACCTGATTTTATCATGTTGGCGACTGCAGCCTTTGAAAATACAATTTGAACCCCTCGCCGTTTCTTTAGCGCATCATTGAAATGTTTTATTTGACGATCCGTTAATGATATTTTATGTGTACCGCCGGACATCTGCGCTGGTTTTAACGTTATTGTGGTTCCACATTCTTTAGCGGATTTTGATCGCAATTTCTTGACCTGACCATCAGTCAGATTGACACTAACAACACTATATGTCATTTTATTGTAAAACACATTTATGCTTTCAATTGATCTAATTGGAAACCCTTCAAGTTTCATTTACATATTTTCCACTGGTGCATCAACTACTCTCATTCGTCCACCAATACCTTCTAACAACATTGATTTGTCGCTGAGAATAACAGCAACCGCTCTATAATCAACACCACCAGGATCTATACGAGCCCTAAAATGTAGGTCAACAACGGATTGTCTCATTAAATCAAGATGTTCCAGCGAAAAGTAATAAATCGGATATAGTTTTTTAAAATCAAGTTGCGATATTTGTAAACCAGTATCAACATTTTGATCACGACCCATATATGACAGCATCCGATGATACACACGTGCTATGTGGTTAGTGTCGTAATCAAGCTGTATATCCTCAGATGGTTCTTGTTGTCCGTTTATTCTCAGCGAAACCTCCTTGACTCCTAATTTATCAAATATCATATGACTGCGTTCTTGGGAACCTAACCTATCCCTATTCTGTAGAGCTACAAATATGTGGCGTGGAGCTGAAGCGCCTTGTTTTGATGCCAGGTGCCATGTAAATGTACCATTAACATCATCCTGTTTGACATCAGTCGTTGTTGTTAGCCAACTTATCAATGATTTGCCACCTGTGTCCATAAATGAAAGTAGCCGCTCTTCCGTGGTAATTGATGGGGTCATTACTGGCATCCACAATACTATTTTACTCAAAACAACTTTACCATCAACGGCACCAGTACGCCAAATTGCATCATTGTCATTACCTTTTCGCACTAACGCGATTGTGTGTTTGGCTCCATAGATGACTTTTCTGACATTTCTGCAGAATCCAAATATGTGATGGAGTGGAATCGCACATGAAAAATATCGTTGTGGTCTTTTCAACGTTGCTACTCGTGCTGCAAATCCTAAATTGAAATTATCATTAACGCCTCCGAGAATATCAAACGCAGCTCCGGGTCTGGTTCGACGTTCTGGATTAGCCGCTTCTTGTTGATCGGCTTCTGCATTATCTCTTGCTGTTAACACTTTAATGTATTGAAGGTAGTCAGCGTTATCAGTAGTATCCTTTGCAAACATCATAGACGGACCAGCCGACCTTGTATAATCATCGGAGTATCTTGCTAGCCCGATTATTGTTGTTGCAACATCAACTTCACGGTCTATTGATTCAATTTCTTTTCCATCAATGAGATATCTTGCACTTTCAAATAACGCCATTATGCCATTATTAACAAAACCAACTCGGACATTTGCGTTATCTGCATATGGGGTATCAGCTGCAACATTTGTTACGAGTTTTCCTTCTACTTCGATAAATGCTTCACATGGCAAAAAGTATTTACTGGTATCTTGAACTTGTAGTTCAATTCGCAATCGTAGGTCGGGTTGTATTGCATGATAGGAATAGTATTGATAATCGCGGACGGAATCGTCTTTGCGCACTTGGGCTTCCATATCAAGAGCGGGATCAGCTGTTCGTTTAAACATTTATAACATTACTAGCGTTTTCAATTGGAAACGCTAGCGTTTTAACTCTTTGTAATCATCGTCGTTGAAAATTCTTCGAATTTCTTTTTCGTTTCAAACCACTTCCTGCTATCGCGTTCATGATAGCGCTATCTGTTACCGGTGGCGACGGAGTCACCGAAGGAGCCAACGACGCTAGTTTTTCTTCCACTGCACTATTTATTGCTTTGCTGATTTTTGCAGGCATCACTGTAGTTGATGGCAGCACTGGTGGTTTCACCACCGACTTAGTCATTCCTGGTTTCTTTCGCACCAATGATGCTATTTTATCTTTCGCGGCAGAAAATGCCTTTCCTGCAAGATTTCCAACGAAATCTCCGATTTTGCTGGTTCCCTTATCACGAATAATATCAATGGCTTTCATTGATAATTGTTTAGCTAATGGCGCCACTTTTGGAGCCATTCTTGTAAATAACCCCGCAATGGTATTGCCGAAACCATCTCCGTAATATGCTCTATAAACAGGCAATCGTGAGTTCACCACGTAGACGCTTACGGGTTTATTATGGTTGTAGTGTATAATCATCTTGTTATAAAACTAGTAGTTTTTCAGTTAGTGATCAATCGCTAGCGTCCATAGGATTTTCATCATAACGATGGGCGTCTCTGTGATTTTCAACTAATTCAGCAATGAGTTCTCGATATACATTAATGTCCATGATACCGCCGGTAAATAATCGTCTACAGATATCAGCTGCTTCATTAATTATTTCCGGAGAGTTATTTCCGGCTCGTTTCCCTCCGATGAGAACCTCTAACCGTGATATATCACTGAGGATGTTACCAGGACATGTCACGGTAGAGTCAAAGACTCCAGCGTTGAAATCCAAAGGATTTTTAATCGAATATCCTTTTCCGCTTGTTTTCTTAGAACCGGCTTCTGCTTTTATGTCTATTTCTTCCGGGATTGGATCCTCCGTATAACGTGGTGGTCGTGTATCGCCTTTAACCGCATCTAGAAAGTCATTATAACCAGGGTGCTGCAACGCCGAGATTCTATTCCCGCCGTGTTTCGCTAGATATATTTTTGATGCCCAATCCCTTCTGCTTTTTATAAAATCTTAAAACCCGTATTTTAATAAAGTCTCTCTTTTACCCCTTGGAAAATTGTATCTAGCAAAATCAGCTAATTCGGAATCAGTACCGAGTCTTTAAATTCTATTTAATGCTACGACTGTAAATATATTTCTAGGTGAATAGTCTCTTCCTGCAAGTGCACCTTGTTGTTCTTCTTCGAGTTCTTCAATTTCTCGTTGAGTTTTTATATCACTGGATAGCTGTTGTATCCCTGCGCGTGTTTGTTCTGTCTCTGTTGCAATTTTTTCAAGCACACCAAGAACGGGCACTTCTCGTCGCTTGCCTTCCTCAGGAATATCCCCAAATATTGCTCGTTCAGTTGCTGTTTTCACATCTTTGGTCGCACTTGTTATCGGAGTAAACAGTTGTTCACTTGACACAGAAAAGTCAGTCTGCGCTTGTTGTCGTTGTTGAAGTTTCTCGCGAAGTCTGTCTCGAACCGGTATAAACTTTTTAATTGCTGCTAGCCGCTCTCGGGCTAATTTAGTTGTAAGCGATTCACCTACCATATATCGTTTGTGAACTAATTTTTCAAATGTGAAACTATCACAATTAAAAGCTGAGTTATTAAATAATGTACCATCAAACTAACGTATCCATCTCCGACAAGGTTAAACTGTACGACGCTATCCGCGAATGTTTCAGAAATAACATCACTGAGGGTTTCAAAATTGTAATATCTGAGAACGGCGATGAACGATTTTTGTTAACTCCGCGGCAACAACAACTACGTGAAAATGGAGGCGTCGCGGTGATTACTTGCTATCACAACCAGATCATCCAGTACGCACATAGCTGCATGAGCAAGCCCAAACTGTTGAGTATCCTTTCAGGAGAAAATCCCATGTGAGTGTTACAAAAAACGCTAAAAAAAATTATTTTTTACTGAAAATTACTGAAGGCCTATTTTTTATAGTAACGCTCACGTGGTTAGGATACTGGTTTTTCCTCGTTTAATATCTTCCTAAGATTACGAACTTTAGAACTAATTTCAGCTCGTTTTTGATACTCTTGGCCGAGCTTTTGACGTATTGCTTCAACGGTGCTAAATAGCGTTAAAAATACATCAATATCGTTACCATACAAACAAGCATAGATGGATTTTTGAATTTCTTTCACGAGTCTGTACATCTTAGGTAAAACATAACGACCCTTACTAGACTGATACTCAATGTCTTCATATTCCGAGGCAATCCTGTCACAGTCGAGATCTTTAGATAATATTACCCCTTTATTTTTTAAAATTGAAATTTCAGCAATTATAGAATTTACATCTTTGATATCCATATTTTTATAGTATACTGTATCTCTAATTATTAAAAAAAAATGTAACGCTCATTTGGCAATCTCGCTGGCGCCCTATGACGTCAGAGATACCCAGAGGTTACTTAATTAAGTTAATTAAGTCCATGTATATGCTGTACTGAAAACCCCATTTGGAAACCCCTTTCGCGTCAAATAACGTGAAAGAGACCCAGAGGTATGTGACAACACGTATCTTTGGAACTCCTTGGGTGCCTTCGCATCCCAAGGGGACCCGAAACATACATCTCCGGCGGGAGGCCTAAGGTGACAAACATCATCTTAGACCGCCCAGAAGATATGCTTGGGGGGGGGTCATACATGTACTTAATTACCTTAATTAATAATGGACGGCACAATGCCATATATGTCTCCGCTCGAGTGTTGCGGCAGACTTTAGGCATACATATACTTAATTAAGGATGGTATTATTCAATGAAACGATTGATGTGGGACGGCACAATTCCATATATGTCTCCGCTCGAGTGTTGCGGCAGACTTTAGGCATACATATACTTAATTAAGGATGGTATTATGCAATGAAACGATTGATGTGGGACGGCACAATTCCATATAAGGATGGTATTATTCAATGAAACGATTGATGGTAATGATGTGGGACGGCACAAGACAGCACAAACATGAAACGACGGGGCATTTTTTCTACGGCCAATCCAATCGATCAAAAGCAACCAAACTAAATTAACCCGGTTGCATGATTGACAAAAGACAACCACACGCCCGTGTTAATGGCGTTGGTTAGTTTTGATCGGTCGGAATTGGCTTTCGAAAGCCCCAAGCTTATTACGAGCCGTAATGTATATAAGGCGACTGATACAGCCGCGTCTTTCACGAGTGTGTTATTTTATTTCCTTGAATTACTTATTAATGCTGTTTCACAACATTTAAAACAGACAGATATTTTAAATGAAGCACTAAACAAAATAATACAGTTGTTAAATAACAGCGTATATTTCCTGTTCTAATTCTCTAGACAAAATGCCTTTATCGATTAAATCACAAAGAGCTGTATACAGGAATTTTAATCCCACCTATTCAATGAATGGAAAACACTTCCGGCTGAGCGCGATAAAGAACGTCTGTACTAAATGGTCTAAATAAATACAACTGTAATGCAGTTTTAGCCCAAGCGACAATAAAACGTTTTAGAAATTGTTAAAAAAATACAACTATACCGAAGCTATGTATTTACTCCATTACAGTCACGTGGGCGCGCCTACAGGTAATAGCAGACGACATAAATTCCTTTGACGTCATAATACAAGGGAACTTAGTAGGTAGAGTGTGAATTGCGGCGGATTTATCCATAAAGGATTTATCTCCCCTGAATCATTTCAGATGTATACGAATTTTATCCTGTGACCTGTCTTTTTTGACAGAGTAGTTTGATAAATTCCTTCTGCTACTCTTTGTACTGAAGGTCTACAAGTGTCAAAATATTTTCCAGCCGCATTCATTGATTGAAATATTGATTCTTTGCTATTTTCTAAATCAAATGATTTTACGGGTCTCTTTCCAACTGACTTACATGTCCCAGTCCTGCCTAATTTTATATTCTGACGCTGAGTAACGACTCGTAGATTATCCAATTTATTATTTTGAGGGAACCCATCAATGTGATCAATCACAAAGCCATCTTTGATCAATCCGTTATGACATTCAAAAATAATTCTATGACAGAGATATGTTTTATTTCTAACACTAAACAGCAAATATCCCATATTATTCAGAAATCCTACCCTTTTTTTTAGTCTGCGGTTCCTGACAACACCATCACTGGAGGCTTCGTAATTAACAAGCACTGGATGAGGTCTGAAATCTTGGCTCATTTGTATAATAATACTATTTGTCTAATTTATTATAAATCTCTGGATATAATCTTTAGGGGTTTTGATGATTTTGTCCTTGATTTTATCAAGGACGTTGGGGTCAATGACTGCATTTTTTATTCGTTTGTCATAATAGCGTTTTAGTTCCCTGTATCGTATGCCGCCGCAACTGAGACATAATTGTGATTTTCCCCTTACCCCAGCCCCACATTGGAGGCACGGAAGGGGGCCAAAACTTCCTCGCCGAACGCTTTGTAAATGATACCCACAGAATTCGCTTCTGCATGATTTATTACACGGGGTTGTTGATCCAATCATTAGCCACTTGCAGTGATTCATTACACTATATTTTTCTATTTAAATACTTGTTTTAATTATAACATGGAGGAGTTCAAGAGATTATCGAAAATCAAGCCTTGGAAAAAAACTAAATTCAATTTCGATAAGGAGTTCAAGAGATTATCGAAAATCAAGCCTTGGAAAAAAACTAAATTCATTGATTATACCATAAAAGAATTCCAGAGATTATCGAAAATTAAGCCTTGGAAAAATGCTAAATTCAATCTCGATAAGGAGTTCAAGAGATTATCGAAAATTAAGCCCTGGAAAAATACTAAATTCAATCTCGATAGAGTCTCTGATACACCAAAACGTCTAATCGGTGATAGAACTATAATGGGTAAAATCAGGGACTGTTTTAATGAATTCTACCGAGACGGTGCAGCATACTGTTGGTCGACATTTCGAATTATTGATGAAGATGTCAATATACCCAACATCGATGCTACTATGAACGATGAAAGAGCAGCTGAGATAATTTCACACCTTGGCGAGCCAACGGGGTGGAAATCCAAGGGTGTAAAATCCAAAGGGGAAATTCGAAGAATTTTATCATCGCAAAGCAATTCCCAGCAGAAGTATTTTTTCAGAATAAAATTCATTATCGAAGTCGAAGGCAAATGGATTATTTGGGATAAATTTGAACCAATCCTCAAGGATAAAAAGACTGTCATTGTAAGTAGAGATTCCAAACCAGGAATTCTAACTGGAATTGACAAGCCATACTACGAGAGATCTTATCCTGTAACAGCAATCGTTTATGGGATATATCCGTTAAATAATAAACCCGATATCGCAAAACTAGCTCCTATGAAATATTCTAATTCACTGAATTGTGTAGCAACACGGGTAATGGAACACTTCACAAATGCATCCCGAGGAAATAAACTAACTGATCTGCGACGTAGGAAAATAACCGAATGGGAACTGACAGTGAAACAGCACGGTGCAAAGATTTCTGATATAGCTAAATTAGAAACATCATTAAGATTCCCAATAACCGTTATGACGATAACCGGAGAAGTTTTATACGAACCGAAATATAACAAAAATGGAGCGCCAATACAAATTATTGATCATAACAAACACGCGTGGACACCTGCGGTAACAATATTTCCACGAGAACGAACCGTGAGATATATCCCCGAGGAATTCGTCGGGGATGTTTTTTATAATGAAAAATTATTCGATGCTATTCATGCGTTGTGTAAAGATGATCCTGTGTCAGTGTGGTTACTTAGAAGTGATGAAGATCCCGAAATAGGATTTGATCAATTTGTAAGACCAAATGGTGAATTATATCGCGTTGAAGAATTAGATAACAGAATGAGAAAAATCGCTAGTGATTTTTCACCGGAGAGTTTCCATGAAAAACTACTCACGGATAGTTTTACTATTCCATCAGTGGTAGCTCACTTCGCAAGAGAAAAAAACTCATGGCGTCCAACACAAAGTGATTTTCTCGAGGACGTTAAATTGAGTTGCGTGAATTTAGTCATGGAGGACTGTGGAATACGAAATACCATCGTGGCGGTATGATTTCAATTGATATATCCGCGTGTTATCCTGGAAGTTTCCTCGGGTATGGAGAATGTAGTAACTATTTTAAACGATTTGGACACCCCACGCATGAAATGACTCGTGTTGCGATTAATGGACCATTACCTGATTTTGATTTAACCGGATTCGCTCGTGTGATATCATTCGAATTCGCTACAGGGTTACATCCGTGTAGTTATCTTTGACTTGGTAGACACCTATCTGAAAAGGCCTGGATGCCAATAGTGTTACTACGATATATGATTGATTGTGGTATGCTAATATCGTTGATTGTTTCCGAAGCTATTATATGCTATCGAGCTCAGAAAGAAGTTTGGCTACCACAACCCGATCTAGATCGTATAATTAGCGAACAGCAAAAACAGTTTCCAGATGGAAATTCGAAGAATTTCAGTGAAGAACAATTCATGAATTGGTCTAAGAAGTTATTTGAAATTAAAAAAGAACAAGCAAAAGATTTTGGACGAAGAATAATCGGTAAATTTACCCAGGGTGGAAGATACGACAATGCAAAATATTTTTCGCGGTTGATCATAGACATCGCTGAATACGATTTTATTGTAACGGATTTAACGAAACAGGGAAAACTTGTAAATCGTAAAGACGCTTTCCTATCCGATGGAAGACGATTAGGTACAATTGTTACCTATTGTGATGGATATATTAAACAATATACGCATTTGAGAAGTTCTATGCTAGCTTATGCTTCTATCAATTTATTTTCGATGATAAATAGATTTCCTAATACCGCAGTTAGGGTAGCCACTGATTCTATGTATATCCACAATAAATACAGATCAGATGTAGCTAAATTCACATCCCCGGAGGAAGCGTGGGGGTGTTGGAGATTTAAAAAGGAGACGCTACATGAGTATTGTGAATCGGCAGATGTTACCATGGATGATAAATATCTTTCATATAACCGTTTTGAAATTCAATCCGAATTTTCTAATGCACCACCGGTATCTGATCCAATATGTAGATACAAGACAGTTTATTTAAACGGTTGTGGTGGGTCAGGAAAGACAACTCGTGCAATTGAATTATACCGCGTTTCAAAATCAAACATGATTGTGTTAACACCTACTCACAGACTCGCCAGAGAGATGAAACAACGAGGGGTAAATGCCTATACTTATCATAGTTTCTTTCGATGGAAAGGCGATGAATGGACTCCTGATCGAATGGGCGATAAATTCATTCCTGAAATCATAATTTGGGATGAAATATGCACAGTATCGTTGAAAATATTACAAACCTTTCTTGAGTGGTTGTTATTGAAAAATACAAAAGTCGTCATGTGCGGTGATCATGGCCAACCACCACCATTTGTCGGTGCATCCCCACATGAATGGCTAAAGGGTTTTGTAGACTATTATGAAGAAATTACCACTGATTATAGATCACTTGATGAACAATTACGAGAATTCAAAGCGCTAATTAGATTACAGCCGGATAAAATCCAATGTGAAATAGCGCGTGAAATAATTTCAGAAACTCCCATAAATGATTTTTGGGAAACGTGGAGACCAAACGATTTAATAATTGCAAGTAGAAAAATAGTCAGAGACATACTTCAGATGAAGTTATTTGAATTGCATAAAGAAAAATTTGCAACACTTCCAGAACCGTTGTGTTATAGGCCTTCGGATACACGAAAACAGAATATAGAAGTTGATATTCCAGGCCCAAAATCCGAAGGATTTCAAAAACAAATTCTCGTATTAAATGATATTGTGCTGGTTGATATCAGCGTCGTTGAAGATGCATTGCGTGCTAATAAATCCCCATGGACGCTAGGATACGCAGCGACGATACATTCTTCACAAGGATTGACTATATCGGATACAATTGTTTGGATGGTGGATAATCACATCGAATGGTCGAATTTAGTCTATCTTGCAGTATCCAGAGTACGAAAAATAAATCAACTTCGAAGAGTTGTCCTGGATGATAATGACACTACAATGGATGATGCTAGCATCGTTGATGTTAAAGTTATTGATAAAAAACTCTCCGGTTACAAACAACAAGACAAAAAAAAAACAACGAGAATTTGACATTGATGCTGAATTAATAATTACGCTGAAGCAACAACAGAATAATCACTGCGCAAGTTGCAATTGTATAATGCGTTGGCAGTATTCGGATAAAGATCCTCGCCAATTTACCGTAGACAGAAAGAATAGCAGCATTGGTCATATCAGAAACAATGTGATGTTGACTTGTCTTGAGTGCAACAGACGAAGGGGTGCTAGTTAAGACCACGCGGTGGTAATTGAGTATCCTCGGGAATTACCTGTAGTTGTTGTCGAGTAAATCCTCGCTGAGGAGCAGTTGAATCCAGTTTATAGATTGGAGGTCTACCAGTAGATCGTGTTATACCGGATATCTTATGCGTAGTGACGCTCCAAATAGGATCGGTAGCTCTTTTTTTACCACCCTCAAGCTCTCCTGGTTCGTATAAATACCTTACAGTGACATTACTACCAAGAATTTGTTCTCGGAAATCTTTTTGTGGTTGTACGGGTATATACTTCTTTTTAATAGCGTTGCTAGGTTTCATGTTGATTGTTCTAGTAATCTCATTATTGATTGCGGTAACTACACCTGGTAATCTCTTAACCCATTCACGGGATCTTTTATCCTGAATAAACTCCTTCGCGTATTGATATCCAAATAACCGTTCAGCAAGAGTCCGATTAAATCGTTCAGCAATTGCCTGATCGCGATGTAACGCAGTATGTCCTCGTCGTAACGTGGTATTATGATGTTTCATCGTTGTTAAAACAGCACCTTGAAATTCCTTGCCAGGATCGACTTGTAATAGATTTGGCCAGCGTAGTGGGCCTCGTCGATAAATCTTTTCAAATGCAGAAGTAACTTCAGGTGATGATTTTGTTTTTAGCGGTTCTGCTTGTTTGTATCGACTCGCAACGTCAACTACGGTTAGCGCGTATTTGTAACCGTTGTCATGTGGTAAAAACAATAAATCAGCTTGATGAACTTCATTAGGAGCGGTCACATCAAAATGCGAGTAATCAATTTGTTTAGGCGGTGGTAGATAAATTTGCCATATAGCCTGTTTGGATAACCAATTAGCCGCAGTAGCCTTTTTCACTTTTGCGGCGCTGGCGAGTTTATTGATTGCTGCCTTGCCTCTCCAGTATCCTCTTGGGGAATAATAAATTGATTCCATATTATTAATTACCAGCGCCCATCATCAATTTGCCTTTCATAGCTGATTTTACCAACCACGAAGCCAACTTTTCTTTAAAAGATTTATCAGGAATAGCATTTAACGCATGAATTAATTTCACATCCGCGAGATGCCTGTTTTGCAGATTGCTGCTTTTATATGCAACATCATGAGCATGACACGCCTTATCAATAGCGTTTATCGGATACTCGCCGGGTCGGGGCTGATTTTGATCATCAAGTCTGATATCTAATCGCGTTCCGGGGCCACAGTAGCTATATCCTGGAAGGTGCTTTTCTCCAGGGTACTTTGCCCATGGGGTTCCAGGGAGCTTTGCCAATTTGGCTGCGATATCACCTCCTCGTTTTTTTTTAAAACATCTCCGGGTTTCATAGAAACAAATCTAAATTTTTTTGTACCACATGTTGCACATCTACCAGTAAGTGCTGATCTGTTATTTTTAGTTGTAATCGTCGTCACATCATTTGTGCTAGTACGCGTTTTACACTTCACACAATATAGATCCATAATTTATGTATAGAAATATGGATATAATTGATTTTTCAGCGACTAAAACAAAAGAACCAGTTAAGCATCATGCAGCGCTACCAAACTCTATCCGCGCAATTATAATCGGGCCATCTGGATCCGGTAAAACGCAATTGTTGCTCAATTTAATAATGAGATGGGTGAAATGGGATAAGTTGTATTTAGTTGCTCCCAGCGTAGATGATCAACGATGCTATGAAGTGTTAAAGGATTTTAACGAGAATGCATCAGAAATTAAGGGTGAGAACGCCATCGATTTTATAACTGATATTGACGAGGCGCCATCCGTGGATGACCTTGATGGGAACATTAACAATTTAGTCGTATACGACGATGTGATGTTAGACAATCAAAAAAACCCAGCTAGGATCTTTTCCCGTGGGCGTCACAAAAACACTGACGTGATATATGTCACTCAACGATACACTCAGATTCCAAAAGCGATTAGAGACAACTGTAACTTACTGTGTGTATTTGACGGAGTTGATACACATACGCTTCGAAATATTTGGCAGACATGGTGCTCTGATATGGACTTCAATCAATTTAAAAATTTCTTTAGTAACGCTCAGTCGACTCCGCACGGATTTATAACAATAAATTTACATGATCCTCGGACACGATATCGTATCGGACTCGATCAAATATTTGGTTGAACTCGTAAAAGAATTATTAACCCATAGCAGCAGAGAGGGTGAATGACAACGACGTTGGCGTATATAAGGAAATCTTATTTTATCGAATAGACGCCATTTTTTTTACTATTTGGTGGAAACCTAAGATTTCAGAATCAACGCTCAGAAAGTTGTAGGATTCACCCTCTCTGCTGCTATAAATTTGCATGAATACATTGATACATTCGTTATTATGTTCGTAAATCCATACATCCATCAATCGACACATACACATATCTATTGTCCTACCTATCTACCTACCTAGGGGCCCCGAATGGCCCACTTGTCTAAAGCGCTGTCCGTTACAGATCACTGCCATCTCACCTCTCTCTGCGTGGATTCGAGTCTCGTGTGTCGGTGGTTCTTTCCGTAGTTTTCCGGGTTGTTCTTCCACCATTAATACTGGCCACCTTGTATAGCCTATCTTGTGTTGAAAATGGCGTTAAATCCTAAAATCCAAAGAAACAAACCTACCTACTTCCCTAGTTAGTGAGTTTCCGTGATGCCATGGTTGACTAGTAGTGAAGTCAGGCCAAAACAAATGAATGTCCGTGTCATAACGTAGTCCATATTAAAATCTAGTGGTGTACATTGGTGGTGTGAGTCCATATTAAAATCTAGTAGGGTACATTGGTGGTGTGACTGCAGTGGCAGGATATACGGTAGGAAACCGGTAAATTACTCGTTGGAATAAAGAAGGGACTGCATATATCGTTTATCTCGCCAGGTGGAAAATATGGTGTAGTTATTAGCCTGTAAATCATACGTTGATATATATATATATATATATATATATATATATATATATATATATATATATATATATATATATATATATATATATATATATATATATATATATATATATATATATATATTTAAATCAACAAAGTAGATCTAATTTTACTCGTTTTCACAGGTAATTATTCGATGTTTAAAGTCTACCATTTTGCTCTTTACGTTATTAGCTAGTTAAATGATACTAGGTCATAAATTAAGCGATCGAAGTTGATTCTTTCTCTGTGTATTCTTTTCGCAATATACGTATTTTCTGCGTACAAAATAATTAACTGTCTAACTTACATGAGGACGATTAGTAATGATGAAATGCTTAAAACTTGAAGTGATGTTGTAGTGATTGGAGACAAATGAATTTAAGAGTTATTTGGACAACTTCGTCACTTATATGTCACTATAAATTCAGTTATAAATTAGATGTTTAAATAAAAGATCGATTTTAGAATTAAAATGTAATTCATCTTTTGCCTTATGATTTATGTGCATATGTAGGTGTGTTACCATTGTCTGCTTTTGTTTATAAATAAAAGTATTATATGTGCATACAATAGTGAAGAATGGTTGTCATTGACCTTCATTAGAGTGAACAAACCGATCCAGAATGTGATAACCCAACTGTAAGAGTAACGCTTGTAATCTGTCTTAACAGCAAAACTAGATTACTAGATACTAATTAATATTTGTGGCGGAGCCGACGTGCGACGACATCAGTCTGTAACGGAGAACGCTTTGGACCACTCTGTCTCTCCCCCTCCCGCCCATATTCGTGTGAATGGTTCTATAAACACATTCATTTAATTGTGTCAGGATTGTTTTCTGTCAGAAAAGTTAAATTATAATAGGTATAGTCCAACTTGTACATAAATTTAACTATTTGCAACGGTGTCACTATTTAACATTTATTTATATGGTCAGTCAACGATGGAACACACTTCATAACATTTTGTGATGCCACTATTAAGCTAGCATGTCCTTACAATGTATATTAGGGTCCATATCTTACATTGAATAGTTTGCCAGTTACGAATGACAGCACTATATTCTAGCGATAATTAGTTTTCCCAATAAGATTGTTGTAACAGTGTTGAATACTATACGTAGCATTTTTCATTCTTGAATCACAAATCAGGCGATTAGAAAGCATATGAACAAAACACTACATAACCAAAAGATGAAATGCTTATTACGTAAGTATTGCATTTCTTAAAACGTTCAAGGTAGCCTTACAACTTTCACTAAACTGCCGTTAAAAATTGGAATTTCTACAGTCATATGTTTCTCATTTGCTAATGAAACAAAACTCTTGCACGTTTTATCCTAAGAATGTTAAAGTTTCGCATAGACGGCACTCACATTATCATACAATTCATGACAGAAGTTAAGGTTTGATTCAATGAAGGATGTATTCTAACAAGCGTTGCCAGTGCGAATATATTGCACTATTCGTTAACTTGGCATGTTTTAATATAATTCTTAAACGTGCTGTTCACTTGGACAAAGTTTCGTCCGGTTTCAGTCCTGACAAAAGTTTAACATTCGCTATCTTAATAATACGAAAGATGGTCGTAGTGGTATACTGCAGAAAAAAACAAAACATTACATCCATGAGCTGTCTCGTGTGTTAGATGTAAGGCGTCCACTGCATTGGATAGTACTTTTTGGTTCTAGGTCGTAACCCGAACACAATATTTCAAACTACATATTTCAGGTGTTTTGTGTGGATGTCATGGCAATAATGCATATCAATACAGTAGTGTTATATCACCTGTGTGGGAATAAAACCTTTTCGAGGTTTTTATTATATCCCAAATCGTTTATATGTAAATTAATATTCTGTTTTTATTTTCATACAAAGCGTTCCATTCATAACGTGTCACGAATATTTGCACTATTAATCTTATTTTAGACGAGGTCAATGATATCTAAAAGGCAGTTTGAGTCTATTTAATTTATTTTCCTTTTTCCCAATTACATCACGGTGTAATTGAAGACATATGATGATGGTGGTATCAGGACATCTTCCCCCTGGACATTCCCCCCCCCCGGACTCCCCCCGACATATCACCCGGACATTTCCCCCCTGGACTTCCCCCTCCATCAAATAGGACTTTTCCCCCCCAGTCATCCCCCCCCATTATCTTTATACTACTTTATTTATATATAGTAACATTTAGCTTTGATGTATACTCGCACCTCGCATCACCGTTAGTGCATAGGCATGACTGTTGTCACCTGAAATAAATGCATTATCAAATGTAAAATATCTACTTTCCTGACCTCTCTCTCTCTCTCTCTCTCTCTCTCTCTCTCTCTCACACACACACACACACACACACACACACACACACACACAAACATGCTTTTACTCACTGTAGAACAGGAGGTTTCTTTGAAGTATGAAGAGGCTTCAGTCTAACCTTTATTTATTGTGCATCTTTGGTATATTTAAGATAAACAACAGAAGGATTAGCCATCGTTCAATTATTTGTAGTTGTTTCAGTACAGTACTCAGGCCAGATGTCAACATAAGCGGATTATGATGTAACAATGCACTGTAAAGATGGGTTTGTCCTACTTGTTCTGTATCTATATAAACTCCAAACAATTTAAACCAATACATTTTTTGAAAAACCCATGAGATGGAGATGGAAACTGTTGCGAGTATTCGAGGAAAAAAATAAAGTTGTGTTAAATGGTTTTGTTTATTTTAAACATAAAAGCTTAGCAAACTATATTATAAGTTATGAGTGTGAGCGTCGTCGAGATGCAGGAAAAAATACAAGTGAATGTAGGGCAAAAGTTAAATTAAATGAAGATCTGTCAGTAGTTAGTTACCTGCATGAGCACACTCATACTGCTGATTCGGTTCATTGTGAGGTTTTAAACTTCCGGGCAAGTATCAAACGAAAAGCAGAGGAAACTGAAGAAACACCGCAACAAATTCTGGGTCAAGAATTGCAGCAACTAAGCCAGCAAGCTGCTGTTCAGATGGTGCCAATTCGACATCTACGGAGAAACATCAGAAGAGTTAAACAGAAGAAGAATGCAGTTCACCCTCTTCCAGTCGACCGCACATTTGAAATTCCAGAAGAATACAAGAGTTTGGCTGATGGAGAAAATTTTCTACTCTACGACAGCGGATGTGATGACCCCAACCGAATCTTGATTTTTGGAACAGAACGCACACTAAATTTGATTAAGGATTCACAGCATTGGTTCATGGATGGAACTTTCAAGGTGGTACCTGAACTGTTTTTTCAATTATATACAGTACAAGCTCTTGTAACTGGATCAATTGTTTCGTGCTTGTATGTTCTCCTACCAAACAAAACACAGGTTACTTACTGTCGTTTATTTGAAGAAATCAAAGTGCTGCAGCCTCAAGTTCATCCAACAACAATTACGACGGATTTCGAAAAGGCTGCAATTAATGCAGCCACCGAGTGTTTTGCAAACGTTGAAATACATGGCTGCTACTTCAATCTGGCACAAAATATATTCAGAAAAGTTCAATCTATTGGACTGCAGGATCGATACCAGAATGATGAAGATTTTGCCTTGTCAATTCGGATGATTGTTGCGTTAGCATTCGTTCCAAGCGAAAAGGTAATCGAATCTTTCGAAACACTTCAGGAATCGTTGTCAGAGGAGTTTGCCACTGTCATGGATTATTTTGAGGACTACTACATTGGTCGTCTCCGTCGTAATCGCCGTGTAGCAGCGGTGTTCGATAAAAGCATTTGGAGTGTGCATTCACGTGTTGCCAACAGTTTGCCCAGAACAAACAATGCTGTGGAAGGTTGGCATAGAAAGATGCAGTCCGCAGTTTCTTGTCATCATCCAAATATCTGGAGCTTCCTTCGGATTCTTAAACGTGAAAAGAGCTTAAATAATGTCAACCTAAATCAGATCTTTGGTGGACATTTGCCTGAACAACCAAAGAAGAAGTACAAAGACTGTTCTTCGACAATTGCAAACATAATCGCAGACTTCGACAATCGTGACACCATAGAATACTTAAAAGCAATTGCTTACAACATTAACTTTTAAACAATACATTTTTTAATATGTGAAAATGTTAACTTTTTTAACACTTACTACTTACTGCGTGTGCAATGCTGTGCTGTGCGTGTGTGTGTGTGTGTGTGTGTGTGTGTGTGTGTGTGTGTGTGTATTTTCGAGGTGAAGAGATATCTTGAGATATCTGCTTTGTTGATATCAGTTCACTATTTTGAATGAATGAAATGTCAGTTCACTATTTTGAGTGAGTAAACTATCAATTCGCTAATTTGAGTGAAAACATCATTTGTTTTGCTATTGTGAAAATCGTATTTTCATTTTGTGATATACCATGAATCGTTCATTTTTTTTTTTGTCCTGGTACCGTATATGACAATGTGTTTGCATTTGTATTTGTTGCATTAGTAGGATCGTGCTAATTATGTTAATTCGCACAATATTTGGACCCATACACACACGTATCAGACATACTTATTTCCTTATTTTCATATATCATTAAATATTGTATTTGTATTACCATCAATAGTGTTTTGTTGTTAATCCGGAAATCCCAAACTCGGTTTTCTTGTTACAAATCTTATCTTTATTTCAAATAACCTTTTTCTTTTAACATAACTTAATATAAGTTTTTATAATTAAATATGAATTAAGTTTTAAGATAATGGGGGAAATGATTGGGGGGCGGGAAGTCCTATTTGATGAGGGGGGGGGGGGAAGTCCAGGGGGGAAATATCCGGTGGGGATATGTCGAGGGGGGGGAAGTCTGGGGGGTGGGGAATGTCCGGGGAGGAGATGTCCTAGACTCGATGATGGTATGTATTATTATGATAGTATTTAGTATTGCCATAGTATTTTGCATGAACGGGGTATTTAGCATTACAGTAGTATTTAGTATTACGATAGAAAGTATATAGTATTGGGATGGTATTTAGTATTACAATATTATTTAGTATTATGATGGTATTTAGTATTACATAACATATAATTTAGTATTATAATGACATTTAGTAGAAAGACAGTATATACTATTATGATGGTATTTAGTATTACGATACAATTTAGCATGAACGTGGTATTTAGTATTACAATAGTACAGTATATAGTATTATGAAGGTAATTAGCATGATGATAGTAATTAGTATTATGAAGATATTTACTATGGTGATGGTACTTAATATCATGATGATATTTTGTATGATGATAGTATTTTCTATTACGATAGTACTTAGAATCATGATGTTATTTGTATTACCATATAATTTAGTATGAAAATGATATTTAGTATAATGCTGGTATTGATTTGATTCATTTTTAGAATAATGATGCTAATGGTATTTAGTATGATGAAGGTATTTAGTATTATGGTGCTAATTATTATTTTGCTAGTATTTAATAGCGATGGTACTTTATAGTGTCATGACGCTATATGAATATTGACGGCATTAATAGTTGAGAAACCTTGCCAATAGTCCTTGAGGGTGGGTTGTTCTTCCTGGGCTTTTCTCGGGTTTTTACTACACCAGTTACACTGGCGGCCATATCAAGTATATCATGTGCTGAAAAACGGCGTATAACAATACAGCAACAACAACAACAACAGCATTAGATTTTTGACACTATTTAGTTTTTAAAACTTCATTGATATATGATACTATTGAGTATTAATATATCTTTAATGTGACACTGTTTATTATTAATATACTGTTACTAGAACCTTTTCTCAGAATTATGATTTCGCCGAGCATACAGACAATATTTAAAATTATCATATAATTTTGTATAATAAACTAAGAAATACTGGTAACAGTTAGTAATGCTGTTATTCGTTCACTTCATAAAGTTGAGTACCTTAACACATATTTTGTTTGGAGGTTTTATAAATTTGGTACTGATAAATGCGTTTCACAAAGATGTAAAAATACATTGATATAGACTGTATTTCATTATCCAATTACTTAAATGTACCATGCTTTTGCATATATAAATATTAATTTCTCTTTTGCAGGGCGAAGGTGCCACGTGTTTCCTATATGTTTTTCCAGTTACTGAACGCTATCTTTTACACACTGACGACCAGTTTTGGCATTTATAATGTGTGCGATGTTTTGTGTGTCTGGCAACTCCTTAGACACAGCAGTCGTGCTTTTGCAAAGGAGACAATATTTATTGTGATCGCATTATCAAGGGTATATATTTGCAACACAAAATATTTTAATTCCTGTTATATGTGTACTTATTTTCCTTAAGGATAATTATCTTTCTCTGTATTGATTTTAAAGGTCAGTAAGGCCTCAAGTTATAATTTATATATACAGTAGAAAATGTTTTTGAAATCGAGAAGATTTTTTATTAGCAATACGTGACAAAGAAGCAAGTACAGATGCAAATCATCCAGATACCATTATTTAAGACGTTTCTCGATTTTATTACGTAACGTATTATTCCTCTTTTTCAGAAAATTCGGTACGAAGTGCCATAGATGCCACAGAATCATAGACAGCACAGACTGGGTTCATAGTGTACATCAGCAAGTATATCATCTTGCTTGTTTCACGTGCACCATGTGTAACAATCAACTTTGCAGGGGAGATGAATATGTTATAAGGGAGAATGACGTCATATGCACACAACACACCAGAGAGATGTTCCAAGGACGACCCTTCAAAGGTTAATCTTGTTAAATTTTATTTTGAATATTTTATTCTATTCTATGTATGCTACGGGGCAATTTACAACTTGGTGGGTGCTGCCGATTGCTGTGTGTTCATTGAGTGCATTTTTATTGTTTAAGCAAAATATTGGGAAGCTACAGGTGCAGTGCATTATTCCGCTTTTAGAAGATTTAAAATAACATGGCTTAACATGCTATCTTAATTTGATTTACTATTTATTCAAAATTTCTTTCGTCTGGAAATATGACGTCTAATAAGGAGTGCCAATACTTTGAAATTCTTTTAAATTGCAATGTAAATTAAAACAAACCGTTCCTTTTTAAATGTTACAGACTGTTCGTAAAAGACGTGCTTTTTATAAATAAATAAATAAATAAATAAATAAACAAACAAACAAACAAACAAACAAACAAACAAACAAACAAACAAATAAGACAATTAAATGTGGGGTTGATGTAAACTCATTTTTATTATTGCACACATGTCATAGAACATTTAGAAAAACAAATTTATTTAACATATACCTATATTTAATCTCATGAAGCATCATAATATTAATGATATCGTTCTAATCAGAAGAGTAGAAAGGGTTCCAATTAGAATAAGGAATTGCAAAGCATAAACCACACACTATTTAATGAGGTTATATGAATTTAACTTTTCCACGTGGTCATCAAATACGTTTTCTTTGTCAGATGCATTAAGATAACAAGCTGCATTGAATTATTTTCCATTGCTTACAAATGTTCTCCTTCATGTCTACCTCTTTTATTCCCCCACCCCCATTCCTTTCCTTCTTAACGAAATATCAGCAAAGTCTGGAAATTTTATTTGAAATCCGCGAAAGGGATAAACTATATCTATTCAATATTTCATGAATTGTTTTCACTATCATATTTGTAATTATAATCCTGCAGCTTTGCTATAATCAAATTATTGATGATAATGCAGATGGCTATTATTATTATTATTATTATTATTATTATTATTATTATTATTATTATTATTATTATTATTATTATTATTAATTCAGATTTCGAAAATGACCAGAAGAGAAAAAGGTTAAGAACAAAGATCAGCTTGGAACAGACGCTAAATCTTCAGGGAAATTACACTATGAAAAGGAACCCAGACAGCGTCGAATTAGTACACATCTCGCAGATAACGGGATTAAGCAAGCTCGTGGTTCACGTGTGGTATCCGAATGTCCGGGCAAAAGAAAGGAAGCAACAACATCAAGAGGATTACAATCCAGAATCCATGACGACCGCTACAAGGCCAAGTGAGTCTGAAAGAAATAGAGAGAAAAAAATAAAATAAATCAGTGATCAATACGCTAATTTTGAGAATTTGTTCAGCCTTTTAGGTGGATTATAAAAACACTGAGAAATAAATCGTAATAAATCGCGGAAGATATATCACTTTTCATTATCGTTGCTAATATTTAATATTTTTTTTCCGTCTCATATTCCTAAATAAGTTTTTTAAAATAAAAGTTATGTTACCAGTGCGCTAAGCTAGATATGTCGTTGATTATTTGGGTCTTATTTCTGTCCTGTAATTTTCGCCCGGTTTTGAATTTGCAGCTAACAAATAAACCAACCTATTAGTCTATATTCATCTTTTTATCCATTTTTCTTTAATCCCCTTCTTTTACCAGGCTATATGGATACCCTGGTATTTTCTGGTTGAATTTTATTTCCGGTGTGTGTCAATATTGATTTAATAATTAATTAATCACATTACATTACAATACTTTACATAACATTGCAGTACATACTATTACGTTACGTTACGTTACGTTACGTTACATCTATTTATTTATTTATTTTATTTATTTATTTATTTATTTATTTATTTATTTATTTATTTATTTATTTATTTCAGGTCAAAGTCAGTAGGCAGCACATGTGAGAGTCCAGACAGCAGCACAAAGTATCGGAATCTTGTTTTACACACTTTGTTCGGACTGTGATATAAAGACCAATGAACTCATATAATATTTGATGGTAAATCTTAGATTTGATATCAGTATTTTGGTAATGTTTACCGCTGAATCAGTTGTAGTGTATTGACATTTACTCTTTAGGAAGGTTTTGATTTCATAGATATATCCTTGTTATATTCAAAAAACCTATTGCGCTAATGAAATTATGTTAATTTAAATGCAATATTACCATGGTATGATCAGACCTATAGGTTTTTTTCACTTGACACTTTTTCTACTGTTAGAATAAGAAATCCAGACACAAAAAAATAATCCCAGTCTTTTCTATGTATATCTCTTTAATCCAGCATTTATATCTTTAAATGAATGAACGCCATCAAAGATTTCTTTTATCGTTAATAATGGATTCTTGGCATTACGGTGATTAATTTATATACTTATATGAAATTCGCTCTGGATCTTGAACTAAATTAAATTCCCTACATCCAATATTAGACTTTTTTTTTAAATTGGTAGATAAATATAATTTACATTATTGTACAATACTGTACATTCATTATATGGCCCATGTGTATGAATCACGTATTGTAATATTGAATCCATACGACTACCGTCATGATTCTTTTTACATTCTTTTATATCATGCTTAATTAAATAACCACACACCCTAATATATTAAAAACGTTATCATCCCTAAAATATTTATCTTACAAGTAATATATGACACTGTTTTATTCCGAGATAATCAAAAACATTCATACACAATGGTTGATGGATAGCATTTTATATTTAATCTATCCATTTTCATTATAAGTGTATACATTTTACACCAATGAATTGCATTATGTTTTGTGATCAACTAACTGACGAAGCACTTATAGATTGCAAAAATTAGTGATTTTATATATGCAAATGAAATTTAGGCTAAAAGTTGTTGTTTTTTTAAATAAAAAAATAATAATAAAAATATCCCAAATAAACAAATAATTAAGAATTACCAAAATTGATGATATACAATAAATAGAAGTAAAAATATGAATATAAGGAAATAAAAATTAATAAGCATATATATATATATATATGAGAGATAAATAAAAATAGATAGATAGATACATACATACATACATACATACATACATACATACATACATACATACATACATACATACATACATACATACATACATACATACATACATATTCTAGCATTGATAACAGAAAATTAAATAATGAAAATAAACCGCTAAATTGTGAATACAGAATTTGTTAGAAGAACTAGCCTGGTTGTTTATTGATTTAATTTTGTATCTTCTTTAAGTTTTCATTACACTTTTGGAAAGTTGTCTGTCTGTCTGTCTGTCTGTCTATCTATCTATCTATCTATCTATCTATCTATCTATCTATCTATCTATCTATCTATCTGTCTGTCTGTCTGTCTGTCTGTCTGTCTGTCTGTCCCGTCCCGTCCCGTCCCGTCAGTCCGTCCGTCCGTCCGTCCGTCCGTCCATCCATCCATCCATCCATCTATCCATCCAGATATGACGGAAGGGCCAAAGTCAAAAGAAGGTTCTTCGGCCCGGGTTACGAGTTTGGGGGTACTTGTATGTGTTTGTGTGCGCGCATACATTTGTGTGTATAAGTATGTATGTTGATGTGTATCTAAGCGCACATACGATCGTGTGTTTGTTGTTTTGTTGTTGTTAGGAAACACTTATCCATATGTGTGTGTATTTGTGTTCGTGTGCATTCGCGTACGTTTGTATGTGTTTTTCTATGTATGTATGCGTGTGTTGGCTTTCTTCCCTTAACATTAAGCTTTTCCCTGAACAAAAACGTTTTTGTATGTATGTGTTTTTGTATACATGCGTTCGTTTATGTGTTGTGTTTGTGTTTGTATTTTGTTTGTGTGTGCGCTTAGGTTTTTATGTGTTTGTGTTTTTTTCTTCTTCCCTTGACAAAAACAAAACAAACCGTTGGCCCTGCTCAATGTGCTTGTTTTATGTGATTATAATCACTAACGTTTGCTGAGGTGATTGTAGGTAGTGGTATGTTTTAGATGTATTGATAGTAAAAAAAAAAGACAGTGGATTTCGTTAATGTGAATGTTTATTCATATACAAGTTTATTTTAGATTATCAATCTCATGGCTATGGCAAGATTGCCAGGTGAGTCTATTTCTCACTCATGCGACAGAGAAATATATCAATTTTGCTAACCTTACCTTTCATATCTCAGCTTGGTCATCTCAAACCAGTCAAGCTGTCCACGCGCTCATAACTACTTTAAAAAAATAAACCATTGCTATTTTTTTCTCTGAGCAAAATATCATAACGATTTATCATGAATTTTAATATATCTATATTTTGCTGCAATTTACATCAACTGTCTTACGATATATATATATATATATATATATATATATATATATATATATATATATATATATATATATATATATATATATTATATATATATATATATATATATTTTTAACAAGCCCCACCTGATATTTGTTTTCATGTATATAATTATTCAGGTGTTTCAAAATGCACATGTTTAATTATGAACAATTCTGTTAAGATTTACAATTTGTTTGAACTGCACATTGCAGTTAATAAAGAACTCGAAACGAAAGACTTTTTTTGAACGCCATATCCAGGACAAAAGATCAAATAAGTAATGAAGGTTAGGACAAATATTATATCAAGATAGGACATATTATGTTCAGCTATAAATTTAATTTTAATCCTAACGGTGGAAAAATGTATTACACGTGAACCTTTTCCCTTTAGTCAGCAAACACCTGCAAGCACACACACACACACACACACACACACACACACACATCACAAAACCTAGTAAAAACACCCATTACCATTACCTCCACCACCACCACCACAAATCAATGTTGTAAATTATCACGTGGGATACAAAGTATGGAATAAAATATTTCACTAAGAATTTACAACGTGCAAAGTCAGCACTTTTAAATATTTTGTTGCATTTAGAACACTTGAAGCCAAATTATGTAAAACAAAGAATGGTGGGTGAGGTGTGCGAATTGAATTTTAAACAATTTAAGTCATATCTCTACAGTGTGGCAGTTTATAATATATATAATAACTTAAATCTTTAATAATCTTATAAACTAACATAATTACAACGGAGATAAAATGAGACGTTTGTCCATTTCTGTCTTAGGTCTATCTGTGAGATACATACATACATACATACATACATACATACATACATACATACATACATACATACATACATACATACATACATACATACATACATACATACATACATACATACATACATACATACATACATAAATACATACATACATACATACATACATACATACATACATACATACATACATACATACATACATACATACATACATACAGGAAGTGCTTTGTGACATATCTAGGTAGATTATCATTTGTTTTAAACTATTCATAAACTATGCTTCCTTCATTACCTAGAATACACATGACTGAATGGCTGAAAGGACGTGTATACAATCGAAGTTGTAAGATAAAGTTGATTTGTGAAAGTATAAATCAAAATATTAAACCATAGGACATTTGAGGTGAAAATATATTTTTACTCATAACGAGAAAAGTGTACCTTTTGTTGGGAATATCTGTAAACTAAAAGTGTATATGTATCAGTGATCCACAATCTCGACATCGTCACTATTATCGTCAATGGTAATAACAAATACAAAAGGAATATTTCGTGTCATATTAAAGAACATCCAGCACTATTGCTTTACTAATACTTTGCGAGATTCTCAATAATCGAGTTTCATAAGTAGCGATAATAGAAGGTAACATATGAAATCGCATGGGACTGAAAATGTGTTGCATGATCCCGGGTCTAGAAGCACCCTAAATTCTCACAATGTCAATTAAAGAAAGGAAGGAAGGAACTAAAAAATTAATTAATATGCAAACAAATAATTAATGAAGGAACAAACGAACAAAAATGGTAAAAAAAACTAACAAATAAATAAATCAAATAAATAAAAAAGAAAATAAAATTATAAAAAATACATGAATAAATAATTCTGTTCGGTGTCAGAATAGGGTAAGATATCAAAATAAAATTAGATGTTGATGATTCCACGCGTATGCGCTTGGGTTGTGTGCAGTGATTTGAATATTTCATGGCTTGGGTATTAGCGAAAGCCGTGATTTGGTTGACAGATCCCTGACACTAAAAATTCCTCGTGAACATTAATCAAGGTGTAATTAAAATACGTCACTTATTCTACTCTTAAGTCCAACTTGAACTTGACAATTATTGAGCAATTGTTTTGTTTTTTTACAGAATATAAAATCTGTCGATAGAGTTTGATTTACATTTTTAATTGGAAGTGAACGAGTAAGCGTATCGAAGAGACCAAAATTAAATTACTAGCAAGTATTAATTACGTGAAATCCGGGAAAAACATTTATAATTCTTGTATATCTTAAGGATACTGACATGGAATTCGAGACAAGACACTTATCATCTGGAATGGAAAACAAATATTCCGTCAACACGAAAACGGTAAGATTAGTTTCTAGTATTTCAACAATAATATAGAATCCCTAGAATGCAATTGATATCGTGTATTTTTAGCAGTATATAGGATAAACAGCTGTTGTTATTGCAATAGTAGATGTGGTACTAGTATTAACGGTCGGAGCAGTAATGTTAGTAGTAGTTATCGTAGTGTTAGTTGTGATAGTAGTTGCAGCAGTAGCAGATGTTTGAGTAACGGTATTCATTGTAGCAATGATTCTCACATTTCCAGTATGTTGATATGATTACGTCACGGAACGTCTTCTCTTGTAAATCTATAAGAACAAATTTGGTTATTAAAACGGATTTACTTCTTACAATTAATTGATAGGTCTGTAATGGTAATAACGTCGACATCATAATCAGATGATTTGGCAACTAGCATAGATAGTAATGTAAGCGGTGTTAGTACTACTATATCAAATTCGTTAAATGGCCAATTATATTCGTATTAAAATTATGCATACACATTTGTGATATAATTTTCGTCAAGTTATTTAATTAAACTGGTAAATATACTATTAAAAAGCAAAGATCATAATGGAAAAAAAAACAATTTATCACCTTGGAAACATTATATATTTAATTACTAGCACTTAAGTAGCGTTAGCTCCAATTACCTATCTTCCTCTCGGTTAAAGTTTTGGGCCATGAATTAAAAACTACCTTCTGTACTTAATGAACTTGCGTTTAAAGTAAAATCATTAATTATCGTTCTCTAACTGATATATATAATTGATTAATACAGTAAAACAATAAAAGAAAGAAAACCCCAATATGATAGATGACCATTATATAAATAGTTATATTAAGGAAATATTTTTCGACTTGGAGAGGACGTTTTTTCATTTGACATTTTCAGTTTTTCGTATGTTTTTCTAGGAAGTCTCCTCTAATATGAAATAAACAGTTTGATGTGGGATATAATGTATTGCATGGCGTCGTTTAGACGTCGTTTAAATGTGTGGAGATTTATGCATTTATTTATTCTTTACTGTTATGTCATATTTCGTTGTTTTTAATAAAATACACTTTCCTTCCGAAACGTAATGTTTCTTTTGGATTGCACATATCCTACTTATTTATTAACATTTAATACGATTATATCAAACACTAGTAAGATACTAAATCTAACTTCTCGCTGTATCATACAAACAGAACAATGTGGGGGGGGGGGAGAAAAAGAAACATGAATCACGTGAATCCAATTATGCTTCCTTTCTTTTTCTTTTCGGACGCGTCCAAAACGGTCTAGTCATTGTATTCTCGTCAGTATCTTAAAAAAGTGCGATTTTAAAGTTTTCTAGTTTCTAAAAATAAGTGGATTTGTCTTGGGATGATAGCACGAGTAAATAAAACGGAATTTGTGGTAGCCTTTTAAGCAGTCGGCTTTTGCGGATGTAGCAAGGTCGATTTATAAGCACTTCTGTGATCTGGACCAAGGCGCTAGTGTTTCTCAAATATAATTTACCAACAACGTTGATTCTAGGCACATATACGATATATAAGTTCTACCCGGTCTTGCATGCATTATAAATAGTACGTTTTATGATACTGTTGCAAGGCACTTAACATTTTTATCTTACCAAGCGAAACAGAATACGAATCACAGTGGTATACTTTTGCAAGGAGTATGTCAGTTTCAACTCTCCTAGATACAGAACATATATACTAGGAGATAATTGGAAAAATTGCATATAAACAATATTTAAAATATCTACAAATAAAATAATTGAAATAATAAATTCAACGAGAGTAATAATGACATTTTAATAGGGATTATGATAACAATTAACATTAACAAATTTTAATAGCATTTAATACGTTTATAGTATTTAGTATGATGGTGGTATTTAGCAATCATGATGGTAATTAGTATGAATATAGTATTTAGAATAATGATGGTATTGAGTATGATGATGGTACTTAATATCATGATTATATTTAGTATGATGATTTATTTTTAATATAATGATGGTATTTAGTTTGATGAAAGAATTTACTATCTTGGTGCTAATTAAGGAAGGAATTAAGTAGTATGGTCCTAATGGTTATTTTGCTAGTATTTAATAGCGATTGTACTTTGTAGTGTTATGACGCGATTTGAATTATGACGCCATTAGTATGTGAGAAACCTTGCCAGTAGCTTCTTGCGGGTCGGTTCTTCTTTCTTGGTTCCACCAATATAAAGGACCATCATGTACTGAAAAATTTCGTTTAAATCCTAAAACAACAATAACTACATTTACAACAACAATTAAGTATTCAAATATCTGCATTGAGACACTTTTTATTATTAGGATAATGTTATTTGAACATTTTTGAGTATTCAGACAATATTTAAAATTATCATATAATTTAACATATGCCAGTAATAAATGGTGGTGACAGTTAACAATACTGTTATTTGAACACTTTATAAAGTTGAGTATTATAACACAAATATTTCTTTAGTTTTTTTAATTTAAATTTAGTGTTGACAACTGTTTTCCACAAAGATATGAAAAATAATTGATTTAGTCTGTATTTCATTATCCAATGACTTAATTATACCATGCTTTTGCATATATCAATAGTTATTCTTCTCTTGCAGGGCGAAGGTGTCACGTGTTTCCAGTGTGGATTTCCAATTACGGAACGCTATCTTCTGCACACTAACGACCAGTTTTGGCATTTACAATGCGTGCGATGTTTTGTCTGTCAGGCATCTCTAGAGACACACCAGTCGTGCTTTTTCAAAGGAGACAACATTTACTGCCGATTGCATTATTACGGGTATATATTTTCAACACGAAATAAATTCCTGATATGTGCACCTAATTTTCTTATGAATAATTATCTTTCTCGGTATTGATTCTAAAGATCAGTGAGTCCTTAAGTTATAATTTAAATTAGAACATCTTTCTGAAATCAAGAAGATTTTTGCTAATAATAATTGACAAAGAAAAAACACAAATGCAAATAATCCAGGCAACATTATTAAAGTCCTTTCTCGATTGTATTAATTAACACATTCATTTTTTTGTCCGCAGAAAATTCGGTACGAAGTGCCATAGATGTCACATGATCATAGAAAGCACGGACTGGGTACATCGTGTACATCAGCAAGTATATCATCTGGCTTGCTTCTCGTGCTCCCTGTGTAACAAGCAACTTGGCAGGGGAGATGAATATGTTTTAAAGGAGAGGGACGTCGTATGTGCACAACACACCAGAGAGATGTTCCAAGGACGACCCCTCGAAGGTGAATCTTGTTAAATTTTATTTCGAATATTTTTTTCCATTCTATGTTTGCTACGGGGCAATTTACAACTTGGCGGGTGGTGCTGTATGATGTGTGTGTATTGGGGTTCTTTTTATTGGATAAGCAAAATAGGGGAAAGCTACAGGTCCAGTGCATTATTCCGCTTTTAAAATATTTAAAATAACATAGCTTAACACATTATCTTAATTTGATTAATACTATTTATTTAAACTTTCTTTTGTCTTGAATATAATGTCGAATAAGGCGTGTCAACAAATTGAAATTCTTTAAAATTTCAATGTAAATTAAAACATACCGTTCCTTTTTAAATGTTACAGACTGGCTTGTAAATATACATGTATGTTAAAAAGATGTAAATAAATAAATTAAATAAATAAATAATAAGTAAACATTTTTATAAAATAAACAAAATGATAAAGTAAATAAAATAAATAAATAAATATCAGAATAAGGTAATTTCAGGTGGTATTGGTCCAAAATCAATTTTTGTTTGCAATGATATCGTATGACATTTAAGAAAAAAAAAATTGTGGTGGACATAACTATATTGAATCTCATATAACGTCATATGTAATTATATTGATCTAATCAGAATAGTAGAAAGGGTTCCAATTAGAATAAGAATTTAAAAGAATCAAACGTGGTGCACACAAGATTAATTGACGTTGCATTAATTGAACTTTTCCACATGGTCATCAAATATATTCTTTTTGTCAGATACATTAATATAACATGCCGCTTTGATTTATTTTCCATAGCTTACTTATTTTTATTTTCTCCTTCATGTCTACTTCTCTTTTACCCTCCCCATTTCCTTTCCTTCGAAACGAAACGCGAGCAAAGCACTGGAAATTTTATTTGAATCCCAGCAAAGGGATCAAAACTGTTAAAAATTTCATGAATTGTTTTCATTATTACATTCGTCATTTTAATCCTTGTAGTTATGCAAATAAAGTAATTATTGATGATAATACTAATGGTTATTCTTCTTCTTCTTCTTCTTCTTCTTCTTCTTCTTCTTCTTCTTCTTCTTCTTCTTCTTCTTCTTCTTCTTCTTATTATTATTATTATTATTATTATTACTATTCAGATTTAGAAAATGACCAGAAGAGTAAAAGGTAATTATTGATGATAATACAGACGATGATTATTATTATTATTATTATTATTATTATTATTATTATTATTATTATTATTATTATATTCAGATTTCGAAAATGACCAGAAGAGTAAAAGTTTAAGAACTAACATCAGTTTGGAACAGACGCAAATTCTGCAGGGAAATTACACCATCAACAGGATCCCAGACAGCGTCGAATTAGTCCACATCTCCCATATAACTGGATTAAACAAGCGAGTTGTTCAAGTGTGGTTTCAGAATGCCCGGGCCAAATAAAGGAAGCAGAAACAGAAAGAGGATTCCAGTCCAGAATTTAAGACGACAGCTACAAGGCCAAGAGAGTCTGAAAGAAATAGAAAAAAATTTAAATTAAATCAATCAGAGATAAATACACTAACTTTGAGAATTCGTTTAGCTTTTAGGTGGATTACATACACACTGAGAAATAAATCGTAATAAATCGCGAAAGATAATTCAATTTTTATTAACTTAGCTATTATTTAATCATTTTTCCCGTACCAACTTCCTAAATAAGTTTTTTAAAAAATAAAAATTATCTTACCTGTGACCCACGTTAGATATGTCGTTCATTAATTCGGTTATATTTCTTTCCTGAAATTTTCGCCCGGTTTGAAATTTCAGCTAACAAATAAACCAATCGATCAGTCTATCTAATTCTATTTATCCATTTTTCTTTCATTCCTTCTTTTACCAGGCTCTCTTGATGCCCTGGTCTTTTCCGTTTGAATTTCCTTTCCGGTGTAATTAATTAATTCATTAATTCATTAATAAATAAATAAATAAATAAAAAAAAAAAAATAAATAAATAAATTAATTAATTAATTAATTCATTCATTCATCATTAAATCCTTAATCAATTAATTAATTAGTTAATTACTTAATTCATCAATTAATTCATCAATTAATTCATTCATTAATTTTTTTTTTTTAAATTTATTTTCAGGTCCATGTCAATGGGGCAGCACATGTGAAAGTCAAGACAGCAGCACGTAGGATCGGAATCTTGTTTTACGCAATTTGTGTTGACTGTGATATCAAGAACAATGAACTCATTGTTTTACAAACATTTCTACCAGATGAACTGATTTTGGTGTAAAAAAAGTGTTTTCCTTTTTTTTTTTTTTTTTTTTTTTTACATTTTTTGTATACGAGACACACGCAATGAACTTTCCACGAATTTCCAAGTATTTAGGATAATGAAGATTGTATGGTACATCTAGGATTTGAATTCAATATATTTGTAATTTTATCGTGAATCAGATGCAGTGAATGGCAATTTTCTCTAGATGAAGCTTTCGATTTCATAGATATATTCTTTTTTTTATATTTCCACAAATCTATTCCGAGAAGAAAATTATGTTAATTTAAACGCAATATTTCCATGGTATGTTCAGACCTATACATTCGTTAACTTGACACTTTTACTACTTTTGGAATACGAAATTCCGAGACAAAAGATAATTCCAGTCTTATCTATGTATATGTCTTTGGTCCATATTTAATTCTCTAAATGGATGAACGCGACCAAATATTTTTTTGTATCTTTAATAATGCATTCCTAGCATTACGATGTTTGATATTTTCATAATGATATGAAACTCTCTGTGTATCTTGAACCAAATTAAATTCCACAGATGCAATAGTAGACTAATTTTAAATTGGTTGATATTTATAAATTTACATTATTGTACAATTCGGGACAATCATTATATGGCCCATATGTTTGAATCACGTGTTTTAATATTGAATCGATCCGACTACAGTCAGGATCCATTTTATATTCTTTGATAACATGCTCAAGTACATAACGACACTTCCTGGTATACGAAAAATTGCATCCTCCCTAAAATGTTTATCTTGTAAATAATATATGACAATGTCTTATTCTGAGATAATCAAAAACATTCATACAGTGTGAGTCTCCATGTCCCCAAAGATTGGTGTATGACATTTTATATTTAATCTATCCATTTTCATTGTAAGTGTATACATTCCACACCTATGAATTGTATCATGTTTTGTGATTAGTTAAATGATGAAATAATTATAAATATCACAAATAGATTTAGATATAAGCACTTATAGATTAAGAAAATCAGTGATTTGATATTGCAAGTTAATTTTAGTCTAAAGGTGTTAATTATTTTAAATTTTAAAAAAGCAAATAAGAAATAAAAAAATTTGTAACATATAATAAATAGAAGAAAAAATATGCAGTGAATAAAAGCAAATAAATAATATATATTTAGAATGTAGATTAATATATATGTATATGTGTGTATATATGTATATATGTGTGTATATGTGTATATATATGTGTGTATATATATATATATATATATATATATATATATATATATATATATATATATATATATATATATATATATATATATATATATATAAAGAAATAAATAGTTAATACATTAAAAAAATATATATATAAAAAATAAATAGTTAATAAATTAAAAAATATATATAGAAAGAAATAAATTGTTAATAAATTAAAAATATATATATATATATATATATATATATATATATATATATATATATATATATATATATAGATAGATAGATATAGATATAGATATATAAAGAAATAATTAGTTAATAAATTAAAAATATATATATATATATATATATATATATATATATATATATAAAGAAATAAATAGTTAATAAATTAAAAAAATATATATAAAGAAATAAATAGTTAATAAATTTAAATATATATATATATATATATATAAAGAAATAAATAGTTAATAAATTTAAATATATATATATTCTAGCATGCATAGCTTTCAAGAAGAGAAAATTTATATAATGGAAATGAACCGCTAAATTGTAAATAAATAATTTGTTAGCATAACTAGCCTTTTTTACTGATCTCATTTTTTATCTATCTATCTATCTATCTATCTATCTATCTATCTATCTATCTATCTATCTATCTATCTATCTATCTTTTTATCTATCTATCTATCTATCTATCTATCTATCTATCTATCTATCTATCTATCTATCTATCTATCTATCTATCTATCTATCTATCTATCTATCTATCTATCTATCTATCTATACGGTGGTGAATGCATCCCCCCCTCCTACCTCAATCTCCCCGTGTTAGAGGCGTCACTGGTACACTGAGCGATGATGATGGTCCAAACGGTTGGAATAGAAGACGCGAGGGGTAAAACTCTATGTCTTTATCATCATGTTCTGGGCACCCTAATCCCTCAGTAAACCGTATGCGGGTTCCAGGATTATTCTCCCATTCTTCTAGTGCTATCATATGATGAGTTTTGCTTATTTTCATTTTTTCGTGGTACAAGGCACACGTATCACACATAAACTCGTGACATACAGCACATAATTTAGTTGCAACGTTAGAAACATTTTCAGATGGACATATCTCGCATGCACGTTCTACTTTCGATTTCCCCACAAGCGGAAAGGGACTTTGGGGGAATAAACTAGCCCATTCCCCTGAAGTATTCAAATATTCCTACCGTGCTACTGGTCTTCTTTGTTATGTGGTCCTGAAGGCAGTGTTCACAAAATGAATGTAAACATGGTAGTTGGCGGGGTGAGGTAAATACTTCAAGGCAGATCGGGCTCCCCTGTCCATCTGTCTGTCTGTCTGTCTGTCTGTCTGTGTGTGTGTGTGTATGCATGTATGTATGTATGTATGTATGTATGTATGTATGTATGTATGTATGTATGTATGTATGTATGTATGTATGTATGTATGTATGTATGTATGTATGTATGTATGTATGTATGTATGTATGTATGTATGTATGTATGTATGTATGTATGTATGTAGGTATGTATGTATGTCTGTCTGTTTTGTCTGTCTGTTTTGTCTGTCTGTCTGTCTGTCTGTGTGTGTGTGTGTGTGTGTGTATGTATGTATGTATGTATGTATGTATGTATGTATGTATGTATGTATGTATGTATGTATGTATGTATGTATGTATGTATGTATGTATGTATGTATGTATGTATGTATGTATGTATGTATGAGCAGCAGAATAGGTGAACAGACCAGTTTTTTATAGGTGTCAATTAGCAAACTGATGCTTCCTCGAAATTGCTTAATAAGCGTCAATTAGGCAAACTGAGGCTTCCTTGAAAATATTTAATTAAAATTTTCAGTAAAAAAATAAATTAAAAAAAAGACGCCGACATCTTCGATGTTGTCGTTGTCACCACCTCCGTTGCTGCTTGGAAAATCTTTGATTTTCACTTTCAGTGGAAAATCTTCGATTTTCGGGCTAACCGAATTAGCTATAATACGATGATGAATTAGCAATTGAAAATCTTCAATCGATTTATATAAATGACAAATATCGGAGAAGCACAAATAACTAGATTAACTAGAGAACGGTTTGCTGCGATTAAGAAATATCTCCCAGTGAGAGATTCTTTCAGAGATAATTTGCAAGCACGGCAACAAGCAAAGTTAGATTTTACCACCGACACTGAACAATTATTTAAGCCTATAACTTCAGCAACTAAGGAGGTTGTGTCCGCGATAAAAGAATCACAACCTACTGTTACTCCTGTGGTTGAACCTGTGGTAAAACCTAAAAAAAAGTGCTGAAATTAAAGTTCAAGAATTACGAGATAGATTTACCGAGGAGATTTTATCATATATCGATAAAAATGATATACATGATTTAGTGGGCTTTGCTGCGTTGGGATATTATCAAAAAGAAATTTTTTTAAAACCTACACATAAGGGTTATATAAAAAACGTAGAGGATTTTTCTAAAGCAGTTTATAAAATTAAAAATCAACTACCACAAATTGATAATGATGATCCCACGTATCAGGCGTGTGTAACTGCTGTTGAACAAAAATATCTCGAAAATCAGGAAAAAAGGTGTTTATTAGTAACTGAACAACAACGACTAAAAACCGAACAAAAACAACGAGAGAAAGAGGAACGAGAACGATTAAAACAAGAAGCAGCAGAAGAACGAAAACGCACAAAATCAACTCCACAAAAACGAGGACGACCACGAAAACAAGAAGAACCTGGTATGGAAGATCCTCTGAAAAATCCTTTGGATTTTCAACGAGAAGAACCTGAAGAAGAAAAATCCGGCGAGGGGTATCGCGGTGGTAATATACCCTGTTCAAGAAGTGTTCTCGATGATATATCACGGTTAGAAATTCTCATTGGAGGAGCGCGAGCTGGAAATAATTCTCCGGAGATAATTAACGAAGCGACTGAAATTTGACAAAGTTAGCGTTGTGGATGCCAATTATGACTCCATCCTTGACCGTTGAAACTCAATTGTTATCGTTTATGGATCAGGGAGGAAAATCATTGTTGAGTTGGTGTGATGTTACAACAGCTACAACATCAGGTACAGGTACTGGTGTTTTTACTTGGCAACTTGCATTGACGAAGAATGTTTCAGCACTGAGACAGGTTTTTGTTATGTTACAGAATTCAAATAGAAATAAAAAAATAGCCGGTGCTGCGAATGATAGTCTACAATTGCGATCTCATATGATATTTGACAACTGTGATGTCAGTGAAGTATCATTGCGGATAAGTAATCAACAAGAACCCGCAGAAAATATTATTTTCAATTACAATAATAATCAAATAGGACGAGTTTATCATCAATTGTGGTCATTTATGGGTCGTGATCAAAATATCGATACTGGACTACAAATATCACAATTTGATTTTCGGGAATTGTATCCGATTTATTACTTTTCGTTGCAACATCTTGATTTATCCAAACACTCCGTTACAAACCGTTGATGTAAAATTTCAAGCCCGTATCGGTGATGCTCTTGGAGGATTTAGGGCGGTTGCTGTTATTCTCAGTGATAAATCTATGATACTTGAAGGTGGTGGTGGAATAATGAGAGTTATTGATGCACCAGTGGAAAATATGTAATTGAATCAATTGGTGTTATATAAAATGTCGTATAATACTATTAATGTCACATTGACACCCGGTCAGATAAAGAAACTTCAATCAAGTTCAGCCCAACAATGCGGAACTACGATTACATTAAAACACAATCAGATGACTGGTGGATCAAATAAACTATCACTGACGAAAACTCAAGTTAATCATTTCAATAAAGCTTTAAAAGAAAAGAAAGGAATTCAGATTAATCTATCTACGGCTGCTATAAAAAATATGATTAAAACCGGTGGAATATTTCCGCTGTTGGCTGCAATTCCAGGATTGATTGCGTCAGCGGCTCCGGCAATTCTTGGAGCGTTAGGAACTGGGGCAGCTGGAGCACTTGCTTCTAATGTTGTCAATAAAGTACTTGGTAAAGGTCTAAAATCCGGTGGGAGAATTTCACGAAAAAAAAGGGAAAGGGACTCAGACTACCAGGAAGTCGATTCACAAGATATTACAAAACCAGTTAGTGGAAAAATCCGTGAAATTGCAAAAGCAATTTCCATTTTCACGAGAAATTCTTTCAGAATTTCCAATGTCAAATTTTGATTTACTTGAAGCTGTAAAAAAACTCCCAATAAAGCATTTCAGAGGTGTATTCATGAAAGATCAATTACCAGCAAAACCACAAATACCAGAAACTGGCATAATTAATCTTGATGATAACACTGGACCTGGAACTCACTGGGTTTGTTACGCGATATATCCACGTTGTATTATTTATTTTGACTCATATGGATTACCACCTCCGATTGAATTTGTCAAATATACTTCGATGATTTCATCGAAAATCCCCATTTGGTATTCAACGTTGCCCACGCAGACATTAACAGATCCTCCAATATGTGGGCAAGAAACTCTTAACGCGTTGATGGCTATTTCAACGAGTTCTAAATTACCTCACAAGGCCATCCATGAATACACGATGATGAAAACTCATAAATTGCTTGCAATTCAAGAATGATTTTAACAAAGAAAAACGTGATATATATCATGGCAGATATTTTTGGAAGATCAGTACCACGTGTTTCCGAAACAGTTACTATCGGACAAGTAAAAAAAATAATCAACAAAGCTATCTCATCGATAGCAAACTTAGATGAATTAAAAAAATTATATGATCAAAAAAATGATATAACAGGATTACAAAAAAACATCGATGACGTTAAAGTCACTGCTGGTGACTCCGCCAATGATATGAAAAAACTACGTGACGATTATAACGATCATATAACCATGTTTAATCAACTCCAACAAGATATCATTAATGCCATTGAAACTCCCATAAATAATTTCTTTGGTGTTCCGCGTGTGACTGCACCAAATCTCACAACGATAAAAGATTCTATGTTAGAACTAGCAACACTTCAATCCAAATATGAAGAACATGTAAAACAGTTTTCAATTTTTCGTAGAAACATCGTTGATAAATTTCTCAGATCTACATTTGATAAACTCGATATAAAACTTCCAGATATAAAGAAATCCATCGATGATCTTAAAACGACCACTAATGCCATCGTAGCGGATGCAACAAGGATGATAGCAATAGTTGAAAAAGTAAAAATTCCTCATGATGATAAAAATAAAATTGTCAATGTAGTATACACGATTCAATATGGATCATATACGTGGACACCTACAAGTAATATTTTACACGTTACTGCAACCGTAAAGGGAATTTATCGATTAACGTTAGTGACACCAACGTTGTTCACGATATCATCGTCGAGTTCAACTGGGGTAAACAATACGATATCAACGATCATTGACAAGGATACGATTGAACAATTCACGATTACATCAAACGACAACAACCTAGCTAGGGTTTCAATGTCATGGTATGTGGAATTCGTAGCTGATTTAAGTAAACAACTAAACGGTTAACGGTTTCAATTAAAGTGAATTTAAGTAAATATGATGACCACATCTCAATATCGATATGATACCGTCAAAGAATTTCAACATAAATTACAAACGTTGATTGAAGAATATACTGTAAAAAAGAAAAAATATCAACGAAGAATCACAGCCATTGACATATCTGTTTACTCGGTATCAGGCGTAATTGCCGGCGCTGAAATAATATTATCATCGGTGACAATGATAGCTCCGGTTGCTGTTCCAATTTGTATATCCGCGGCTGCAACAATCGCTGGAGTATTCACCGGGATAACAAAAAAAATATCATCATGTTCTCAGCTGAAATTACACGATTACGCTGTTAGACTTAATACTGCGTCAAACGCTTATTCGGAATTATCAATGTTGATTTCGTCGTCGATTGATGATCAGATAATATCCGACGATGAGTTTTCAAAGATGGTTCGGTTGTATGATTCAACTATTTCAAAATTGGAGCGTGATAATTACAATAACAATGTCACAAGAAATCCTTCAACAAATAGCAACAAATACCGCCATGACAAAAACAAGGTTAATCTCGCTGGTAACGAAAACACCAGAATTCAGCGTTGAATTTAACCCTCCGTTGACAGTATCTGCAATAGCGCTAACACAATTAAGATGTTATTACAGTTGGCCAAATGTAAGATCAGAACCGTTCAATGGTAAACTTCCCAATAACAGTTTTACGTTTTCGTATAGAAAAACTAACCCAGATGGAACAAAATCCGAACCAGAAACACATACAATACATATACCAACTGGTGCATACGATATCGAAAATATCAATGACGCAATCATAGAATCCATCGAGGCGATAACAGGACCAAATATCATCGAAGTCAAAGATGGACCTGATAAATTTCCCATTGACATTCTCGGACATGAACCGCTGTTGTCAACGGTCATCGAAGTAAATTCACCGGATTACTCCGTAGACATATATAACAGCTCAATTAGAACTCTACTGGGGTATCCTGAATTTATTCCAGGCACCGTTGATATAGCGGATCTACCTCGTGAGCCATTGAAATCAGATTTTATTTCCACGAGGGAGGATTATCACCTGTTTGATGGTGAAAGACCTTATGGTACTTATACTGATGATTATCTTCTTGGTGTATTAAGTGTTCCTAGGTTGAAATATAATGTCTCTGATACGAATATTAAGAAATCGATCAATATAATTTTCAATGCAATAGATAAATTATATATTGATCAGCATTTAGCATTAATAAATAGTGAATTTGAGAGAATCAGAGGTTATTTGATAACAGCAATTAGTGAAATTCCACCACGCCGCGATGATGTTATCAAGTATACAGAAATATGTAATAAAATTATCGCCGATATGGAACATTATCAAAGTGAATTGATTAGACTTATTCTCACTGGTAGTTCTGAAACGAGAACAGATTTTATAACAAAATTTAATATCCGCGAAGAAGATATTCCCACGTTTGAGTTTCCAGGATATAATGTACCATGGCTTCGAGGGAAACTCAGTGATACCATTGACGAATTCTTCCCACGGATTCACAAAGCATGGTTGGATAGTCTTCCTGCGTTTCACCCAAGATTACCAGAACCTAAACGTGCTGACTTCATCGATGATAAATTACCTAGTGTTTCACAATTAGATTACTCCGATGATGGCTTTTTTTATACGATATCAGCGGCAGATACAACAAAACACTATCGTGTAATAACAAACGAACAAAGTTCCGAGTATATAACACAAGGTCCGATCACGTGGACATTTACATCACAGTCTACAGGAAAAAGTTTCACCGTAACGTATAATAGTTTATCTGCGAGATTCAACAATATGAAAAGATTATATCAAACTCATCAACAACAACTTTGAAATCTTATTCAATGATCTCTCGGAAATTATTTAAATTTTTCAAGTGTAACAATTACACGTGATTTAATCAAGCAACACCAACAACAACTAAATCAAATTATCGCTGATATGAATTTGTTAAATAAGACATTACTTGATGTGGTAGCATCCGATAAAGATTTTCAAAGAGTGTTTTCGCTAACAGATAAAACTCTGCCTGATTGGAATTTTCCAGGTTATGATGTACCAGCGATGAAAGCATCAATGAATAAAATCATTGACGAATTCTTTCCACAGATTCACGCGTTATGGTTTAAACTGATTCCTCCAGAAGCAATTTTAACATCAACGAATTCAGTGTACCGCAACAACAAACATAAATCTCCCTGCAACGTTGATATATCATCTGTCATTGCGATACATGTTATCTGTGATGGTATCTTGGGAAGTTTCTCAGTTGACGTTTCAAAATCAAACAAAGCCAATCAAGGATATATCATGTATACATTTTCCCCAGACGTTTCCCCAGGAAGTCTCATAGTGAAAAATCCACCTAATTTAACTTACTTAGAGCCCATTAATCCGTTCATAACCAAGATGAATTTTTTAATAACCGACCAAGAATTTAACCTGATTGACCTTCGCGGGGAAACACTACAAATAACGCTAGATGTGAAATCGTGAAAATCCTTTGGATTTTTCAATGGAAATTGCTTTGCAATTTCACTTTTAGATTTTCAAAAAGAACATGAATAATGTATCAGCACACGCTAGTATCTATCCATGACAAAGACCTTCTTGAACAAGCTATCAGAGAGATATTTAGTGGAGCAACAACAAATGAATTCTATGTGGATATAGTCATAGATAACCTTGAAAATTCTTCGAATTTTCCCCAGGAAAAGTTTTTATTGACTGATTATCAGCAATTACAACTTCAGCAAAACGTTATAACCGTAGTACGATTAACCCGTGATCAAATAATGCAATACGCCCATTCATGCCTGTCCGTGCAAAATCTCAAAGAAATTTTATTGAAATTCTGAAAGAATTTTCATGGAAATCCATAGTATTTGGAATTTCACGAGAAGAAAAAAAGAAATCACTAAAAAATACACCAACCTTATACACGACTAACAGCACATAGCGGTGTGGTGATTTTATTCTTTGTTGTTTTTAATAGTGATGATTGACAACGTTGAAGTAAGACAGAATACTTGAAAAGACACTAAAAAAAAAAATCAAATACGAAATGTATATAAAACAGTTGTATTAGTTTTCTACAAAAATAGAAAATTGATTATATCCTGTTGAGATTCATGATAGCGAAACCAATCAGAAATTAAATGACAGTGTTTAAGATCCTTAACTGTGTCATTGGTGATTTGTCATACGGAGATACCCAAGCGAGTTGTCTCCGCTAATCCACAATATACGATTATACATAAACAAATCGAATATTATTATTGAAGCGTTTTGAAAGCGCGGTTTGATAAACCCCCTCTGCAACATATTGTACTGAGGGGGGGGGGAGGAGGGGTGTAAATATCAAAATACCTACCAGCGCTATTTATAGACGGAAATATTATTTTCTCGTTGTCAGTATTAATTGACATTATCCGTCTAGGATTTTTCGAGTATTTTCCAGTCCCACCTCGTTTTGTGTTTTCACATTGTTAAATAGCTTGAAGGTTATTCAATTTGTTATTCCCGGGATCGGAATCAATATTATCAATAACAAGGTCATCCTTGATCAATCCGTTAAACACCTCAAACATGAATCTATGACAATAATATTTCTTCCCCCCTTCAGCAGTAAACACCAATCATCCCATATTATTCAGAGCACCAACCGACTTCTTGAGTCTACAGTGTCTAACAACACCATCACGAGAGGCTTCATAGTTTGCAATAACAGGATGTCGTTGAAATTCTTGGCTCATTTGTATACATAATACGTTATTTGTCTAATTCATTGATTGGCTGAATTATAACATTGGGAAATCTTTCTATGTAGTCAAGGGCAGTTTTTATGATTTTGCCGTTGACGTTGCCGTTGACGTTGTCGTTGAGAAAGTCAGGATTTTTGATTTTTTTGTTGTCATAATAACGCTTCAAATCTCTATAACGCTTACCACCGCAATTGATACATAACTCTGATTTGCCTCTAACACCTACCCCGCAATGGAGGCACGGGAGAGGACCTTTTGAACCGTTTCTCACGCTTTGCATATGATACCCACAGAATTCATTTCTGCATGATTTGTTACACGGAGTCTTTGATCCAATCATAAGCCATCTGCAATGATTCATTATATAATATTTTTCTATTTAAATACTTGTTTTAATTATAATATGAAAGAGTTAAAGAGATTATCGAAAATTAAGCATTGGAAAAATGATAATTTTAATCTCGATAGAGTCTCTGATTCACCAAAACGTCTAATCGGTGATAGAACTATACTGAAGGAGATTAAGAGATTATCGAAATTAATCCCAGATTTAATCTCGATAGAGTATCTGTTAAACCAAAACGTCTAATAGATGATAGCATGAAGGAGTTCAAGAGATTATCGAAAATTAATCCCAGATTTAATCTCGATAGAGTATCTGTTAAACCAAAACGTCTAATAGATGATAGCATGAAGGAGTTCAAGAGATTATCGAAAATTAAGCCTTGGGAAAATGCTAGATTTAATATCGATAAAATCTCTGATATGAAGGAGTTTGAGAGATTATCGAAAATTAAGCCTTGGGAAAATGCTAGATTTAATCTCGATAGAATCTCTGATATACCAAAAAGTCTAATAGATGACAAAACCCTGTTGAGTAAAATCAGCGACTGTTTTAATGAATTTATGCGCGATGGAGCATCTCATACGTGGTCGACATTTCGAATCATTGATGAAGGTGTCAATCTACCCAACATCGATGCTACCATGAACGACAAAAGAGCAGCTGAGATAATTTCACACCTTGGCCCGCCAAGGGCTTGGAAATCCAAAGGTGTAAAATCCAAAGGATTTTCATTGCAAAGCAATTCCCAACAGAAGTATTTTTTTAGAATAAAATTCATTATCGAAGACGAAGGTGAATGGGTTATCAGAGATAAATTTGATCCAATTCTCAAGGATAAAAAAACTGTCATTGTGAGTAGAGATTCCAAACCAGGAATTCTAACTGGAATTGACAAACCATACTACGAGAGATCTTATCCTGTAACAGCAATCGTTTATGGAATATACCCGTTAAATGATAAACCTAATACTGCAAAACTAGCTCCTATGAAACTATCGTCGAAATCACAAGGTGATTCAACACTGAATTGTGTAGCAACACGGGTAATGGAACACTTCACAAATGCATCCCGAGGTAATAAACTAACTGATCTGCGACGTAAGAAAATAACTGAATGGGAACTAACAGTGAAACAGCATGGTGCAAAGATTTCTGATATAGCTAAATTAGAAACAATATTAAAATTCCCAATATCAGTAACGACAATAACCGGAAAAGTATTATACGAACCGAAATATCAATCGCGAGGAGCGCCAATACAAATTATTGATCATAACGAACACGCGTGGACGGTTTCAGTAACAATATTTCCACGAGAACGAATCGTGAGATATATCCCTGAAGAATTCCTCAGGGATGTTTTCTATGAAGAGAAATTATTTGATGCTATTCATGCGTTGTGTAAAAATAATCCTGTGTCAGTGTGGTTACTTAGTAGTTCTGGTTCCGAATTAGGATTTGATCAATTTGTAAGACCAAATGGGGAATTATATCGCGTTGAAGAATTAGATAACAGAATGAGAAAAATCGCTAATGAATTTTCATCAGAAAATCCAAAAGAGATTTCATTCCATGAAAAACTACTCACAGATAGTTTTACTATTCCATCAGTGGTAGCTCACTTTGCAAGAGAAAAAACTCATGGCGTCCAACACGAAGTGATTTTCTCGAAGACGTTAAATTAAGTTGCGTCGAATTTGGTCATGGAGGACTGTGGAATACAAAATACTCGCGTGATGGTATGATTTCAATTGATATATCCGCGTGTTATCCTGGAAGTTTTCTCGGGTATGGAGAATGCTCTGAGTATTTTAAACGATTTGGACACCCCACACATGAAATGACTCGTGTTGCGATTAATGGTCCATTGCCTGATTTTGATTTAACCGGATTCGCTCGTGTGATATCATTTGAACTCGCTACAGGGTTACATCCGTGTAGTTATCTTTGGATTGGTAGACACCTATCTGAAAAACGTTGGATGCCAATTGTGTTATTGCGGTATATGATTGATTGTGAGATGTTACAATCGTTGATTGTCGGTGAAGCTATTATATGCTATCGCGTGCAGAAGGATGTTTGGTTACCACAGCCCAATATAGATAGTATAATTAACGAACAGCGAGAGCATTTTCCAGATTTCAGCGAGAAAGAAATCATGAAATTGTCTAAGGGGTTATTTGAAATTAAAAACAAAGAAGCCAAAGATTTCGGACGAAAAATAATTGGTAAATTCACTCAAGGTGGAAGATATGACAATGCAAAATACTCTTCGATGGTTGATCATAGACAAAGCAGAATACGATTTTATCATAGCGGATTTAACGAAACAGGGAAAACTTGTATCCCGTAAGGATGCTTTTCTATCCAATGGTGAGAAATTGGGTACGGTTGTTACCTACTGTGATGGATATAATTCCCAGTATACACATTTGAGAAGTTCTATGCTAGCTTATGCTTCTATTAATCTATTTTCGATGATAAATAGATTTCCTAATACCGCGGTTAGAGTAGCTACTGATTCGATGTATATAAACAATAAATACAAATCGGATGTAGCGGCATTCACAGATCCCGAGGAAAATTGGGGACGTTGGCGATTTTAAAAAGGAAACACTACATGAGTATTGTGAATCCGCAGACGTTGCCATGGATGATAAATATCTTTCATGTAACCGTATTGAAATTCAATCAGAATTTTCTAATGCACCACCCGTATCTGATCCGATATGTAGATACAAGACAGTTTATTTAAACGGTGGTGGTGGGGCAGGAAAGTCAGTTCGTGCGGTTGAATTATTTCGTCGGTCAAACATGATTGTGTTAACACCAACTCACAAACTCGTCAGAAAGATGATAGCGGAGGAGGGAGTAAAAGCCTGTACTTATCACAGCTTCTTTCGATGGAAATTCGATACATGGACTCCTGATCGAATGGGCGATAAATTCATTCCTGAAATCATAATCTGGGATGAAATATGCAATGTATCGTTGAGAGTATTACAGACATTTCTTGAATGGTTGTTAAACAAAAACACAAAAGTCGTCATGTGCGGTGATCACGGCCAACCACCACCATTTGTCGGTGCATCCCCACATGAATGGCTAAAGGGTTTTGTAGACTATTACGAAGAAATTACCACTGATTATAGATCACTTGATGAAAAATTACGAGAATTTAAGAAATTAGTTAGATTACAACCGGATAGAATCCAATGTGAAATAGCGCGTGAAATAATTTCAGAAACTCCCATGAATGATTTTTGGGAAACATGGAGGCCAGATGATTTGATAATCGCAAGTAGAAAAATAGTCAGAGACGCACTTCAGATGAAGTTACTTGAATTGCATAAGTGTAAATTTGCAACACTTCCAGTGCCATTATGTTATAGACCTCCGGATACACGAAAACAGAATATTGAAGTTAATATTCCAGGACAGCGTGAAAAGCAGAATTTAGTGTTAAATGATATTGTGCTGGTTGATATCAGCGTCGTTGAAGATGCATTACGCGCTGATAAATCACCATGGACGTTAGGTTATGCAGTAACAATACACTCTTCACTGGGATTAACTATCACAGACACAATTATTTGGATAGTAGATAATCGCATTGAGTGGTCGAATTTAGTTTATCTTGCAGTGTCTCGAGCACGGAGAATAAATCAAATTCGAAGAATTGTCCTTGAAAATTCTACAGACAATGCAATAAGTGATATTATCAACACCGACAACGTCAAGGATATAATCAGAAAAAAACTCTATGGTTATAAACAACAGGATAAAAAAAATAAACGAGAATTTGACATTGATGCTGAATTAATAATTAAGCTGAAGCAACAACAGAATAATCACTGCGCAAGTTGCAATTGTATAATGGTCGGATAAAGACCCTCGGCAATTTACCGTAGACAGAAAGAATAGCAGCATTGGTCATACCAACGACAACGTGATGCTGACATGTCTTGATTGTAACAGACGCAGAGGTGCCAGCACAATGCCTCTGTCATCGGGTGCTAGTTAAGACCACGCGGTGGTAATTGAGTATCCTCGGGGATTACTTGTAGCTGTTGTCGAGTAAATCCTCGCTGAGGAGCAGTTGAATCCAGTCTATAGATTGCTGGTCTACCCGTAGATCGTGTTATACCGGATATCTTATGCGTCGTGACGCTCCAAATAGGATCGGTAGCTCTTTTTTTACCACCTTCAAGCTCTCCTGGTTCGTATAAATACCTAACAGTGACATTACTACCAAGAATTAGTTCTTTGAAATCTTTTTGTGAAATCCCTTTGATTTCCATTTTTGGTATAGACGCTTTCCAAATCGCGTTGACAGGTTTCATGTTAATTGTTCGAGTAATCTCGTTATTCAGCGCGGTAATCACAGCTTGTAATCTCTTGACCCATTCACGGGATCTTTTATCCTGAATAAACTCCTTCGCGTATTGATATCCAAATAACCGCTCTGCAAGAGTCCGATTAAATCGTTCCACAATTGCCTGATCGCGATGTAGTGCAGTATGCCCCCGTCTGATGGTGACATTGTGATGTTTCATCGCTGATAAAACAGCGCCTTGAAATTCCTTACCGGGATCAACTTGTAACAGATTTGGCCAGCGTAGTGGACCTCGTCGATAAATCCTTTCAAATGCAGAAGATACTTCAGGTGATGATTTTGTCTTCAGTGGTTCTGCTTGTTTGTATCGACTCGCAACATCAACTAACGTTAACGCGTATTTGTAACCGTTGTCATGTGGTAAAAATAGTATATCAGCTTGATGAACTTCATTAGGTACAGTCACATCAAAATGCGAGTAGTTAATTTGCCATATTGCCTGTTTAGATAACCAATCAGCTGCAGTGGTAATTTTTACTTTTGGGGCGCTAGCGAGTTTATTGATTGCTGCCTTGCCTCTCCAGTATCCTCTCGGAGAATAATAAATAGATTCCATATTATTAATTACCAGCACCTAACATCAATTTGCCTTTCATAGCGGATTTTATCAACCACGAAACCAATTTTTCTTTGAACGAAACACTAGTGTTTTCGGGAATGGCATTCAACGCATGAATTAATTTTACATCTGCGAGATGACGCTGTTGTAAATCACCGCTCCGGTACGCTATATCGTGTACACGACATGCTTCATCGATAGCGTTTATCGGCGATTCTCCTGGGTTAGGATTATCATGACTATTAAGTCTTATATCTAATCGCGTTCCCGGTCTACAATAACTATACCCGGGAAGATGTTTTTCCCCTGGATATTTTGACCACGGTAACCCCGGAAGTTTAGCTAACTTAGTGGCGATATCTCCTCCGAGTTTTTTTTTTTTAAATCTAAATTTTTTTGTACCGCATTGTACACAATTCCCAGAAAGTGCACTTCGATTATTTTTCATAGTAATTACAGCTTGATTATTTGTATTAGTACGCGCCCTACATTTCACACAATATAGATCCATAATATATTTATGTTATATCTAATGGAAGTGATTGATTTCTCAGCGCTAAAGAAAAAACAACCGGTAAAACATCATCCGATGTTACCAGACTCTATCAGAATGATCATCATTAGACCTTCCGGAAGTGGTAAAACTCAATTGCTGCTTACAATGATAATGAAGTATCTAACTTGGGATAAGTTATATTTAATCGCTCCGAGCGTAGACGATCAACATTGTTATCAGGTGTTAAAAGATTACAACGAAACCGTTTCAGAAGCTTACGGTGGAAGCGTAATTGAATTTATCACAGATATCAACGATGCGCCATCCGTGGAGGACTTAAATGGATCCGTTAATAATCTCGTTGTGTATGAAGATGTAATGTTAGACCAACAAAAAAGACCCGCTAGGATATTCTCTCGAGGACGTCATAAAAACTCTGACGTGATATATGTAACCCAACGTTATACACAAATACCAAAAGTAATCAGAGATAACTGTAATCTATTATGCGTGTTTAACGGCATTGATACTTATACGTTACGAAATATTTGGCAAACGTGGTGCTCCGATATGGATTATAATCGATTTCAAAATTTCTTTAGTGGTGCAAGAGCTACCCAACACGGATTTATAACGATTTGTATACACGATCCTCGGACACGATATCGAATTGGATTAGACCGTATCTATAGCTAATTCGGTTAGCCCGAAAATCGAAGATTTACCACTGAAAGTGAAAATCAAAGATTTTCAAAGCAGCAACGGAGGTGGTGACAACGACAACATCGAAGATGTCGGCGTCTTTTTTTTTGATTTTTTTTTTTACTGAAAATTTTAATTAAATATTTTCAAGGAAGCCTCAGTTTACTAAATTGACGCTTATTAAGCAATTTCGAGGAAGCATCAGTTTGCTAATTGACACCTATAAAAAAAACTGGTCTGTTCACCTATTCTGCTGCTGTATGTATGTATGTATGTATGTATGTATGTATGTATGTATGTATGTATGTATGTATGTATGTATGTATGTATGTATGTATGTATGTATGTATGTATGTAAACAAATGAGATAATTACTTCAATTACGAAGTCGGTCAAGGATGAGAATTGATGATATTAACGGTATGCAAAAGGACCATAATTCCAAGCCTTACATTTCATGCTGTGGAATTAAAATTAAACCTAGAAAATTTTCCTCAAAAAGTTTACGAAAAACAAGAGGAGGTCCTGGAGGGGGTGGGTGGCTCATTCGGATGCTAGCTTTTTTTAATATAAAAAAATATGTATAATATTGATCACTAAAATTGCCCTTTATCGACAAAAATGACAAATACAAAATAATTGCTGCAAGCACAGAAAAATTCTAATATACCAATCATTCTTATGGCTCCTTAATTTTCAAATTGGATAAGGTTGCCGGACATCAGCTGTAGTACTTGAGAAGAGGAGTACGAGGCTAATTTAAACTACAATTTAGGCATGGGCACGAAAGGTATTGCAACATATTGTAATCTAAATTAGTTTTGAATTATATTAATATACCCATAACACAGATAAAGATGTGCAACGTACAGGTATTAAGCCCTTTAACTTTCGGATTGGAGTTGGGGTATGTGTGCCGAGAGTCACCTCATTAAACCGCTGTTTTAGTTCAGACGTGCGGTCCCGATCTGTCTACACAAAAATATCACGGTAAATGCCTTAATCTAGAGAAATGATATATAATTCGTTGCAACTAAAGAAATTATCGCGAGAAAAGTATCCAACCGAATCATCGGCATCCCTAAGCGAGTCATGTTATCGTTTTTTTTCACAGTGTATGCGGTCAACGTTGTAAGATATCGCGTATACATATTCAAGATAGGGACTGGTCCGGTGGTCTAGGGGTTATAGCTCTCGCCTCTTGTGCGGAAGGTCGTGGATTTGAACCCCGGTGAGTCATACCTATCATTTATGAAAATTGTACAATCAGCTGCCTCACTTGGTGCTTATCATTAAGAGATTTGCATTAGGACTGGTTGGCCTGTTGTCAGGATAATGTGACCGTGCGAGAGTGCTTTACATCACTACTAACTGCCACAATGCACACATCGTAGCGACATGACTGAAAAATTGTCATGGCTACGTTAAAAATCCAAATCAAACACGTGTTTATGAATGCATCAGCTATGTGAACTTACTGTATCTATATGACATACGTTTTTCCCTTTGTGTAACTTAGTCGTTTCCACGCTTTGCAAACATATCTATACTGTATATAGCTTCGAATAAAATAAGGCAAAATAGCCATTATTTTCATTAGATCTTTCTAGTGCAAAACCTGATGTTCTCATCTTTAATGAAATCTGCATTATGATTACTAAAGCCACTCGATCCCACACCGCTAGCCAGATCCAGCATTGTCCAGTTCCCCCTTATTGATCGAAGGCAATATACTGATTTAGTTGTTTCTTATGTGTGGCTTTTTACTTTAAACATTTCGTTTATTTTATGTTTTACATCTGACATGCAACATATGCATTTAAATAATATTTAAATAATTAGACACGATAAGTAGTTTTAAAAAAAGTTGGAGAAACAGTTTCTCAACAAGCTACCAGCTTTATACTGAATCCTAATGTTTAATATATTGGCACAAATCATACGTGTAAAGGTTTTCAAAAATATACTGTTCAAATAAAACATTGGAGACGCTTAGGTACAAAGTAGTCAATCATACGATAGCTAGGTTAATGAAACCGAACAATTTTGAAATTCATATCAGCTAAAAAATAAAACATGTGACAAAATAGAAAGAACATACACTAAAGGCATGCAGGGATTGACACATGAAGTTTAAGCTAATTTTCTTACTCGAGTCCGCCTGTAAAGAGAAACTATGATATCATCAGCACTTTCAGCTTATGACGTTTGACTGAATATAAGACACAATATCTTAAAAACATTTGGTGTATATTCAACATAACTATACCAAAAGTCCATAAAATTATAATTATGTTTAACACGCACATTCTGTAATGATCTAAGGTTTACTGGGAATTCAGACATTTGTATCGGAAATTGAGAACATGAAACAAACCAATGTTTGGCAAACTATATAATCTTCCAAAAATGTATAACACGCAGGCACACACACACACACACACACACACACACACACACACACACACACACACACACACACACACACACACACATACATACATACATACATACATACATACATACATACATACATACATACATACATACATACATACATACATCTCTATGTAGATTATCATTTGTTTTAAACGATTCATAAACTATGCTTCCTTCATTACCCAGAATACACATGACCTAATGGCTGAAAGTACATGTATACAATCGAAGTTGTAAGATAAAGTTGATTTGTAAAAGTATAAATCAAAATATTAAACCATAGGACATTTGAGGTAAAAATATATTTTTACTCATAACGAGAAAAGTGTACCTATTGTGGGGAATATTTGTTAACTAAAAGTGTAAATGTATCAGTGATCCTCGATCTCGACATCGTCACTATTATCGTCAATAGTAATAACAAATACAAAAACAATATTTCATGTCATATTAAAGAACATCGAGCACTACTGCTTTACTAATACTTTGCGAGATTCCCAATAATCGAGTTTGATAAGAACCTATAATACAAGGTAAAATATGTAATTGCATGTGACTGAAAATGTGTTGCATGATCCCGGGTTAAGATGCACCATCATTTCTCACAATGTCAATTGAATATATGAAAAGTATAAATCAAAATATTAAACCATAGGACATTTGAGGTGAAAAGATATGTTTACTCGTAAAGAAAAAAGTGTACCTTTTGAGAGGAATATCTATTAACTAAACGTGTATATGTATCAGTGGTCCTCGATCTCAACATTGTCACTATTATCGTCAATGGCAATAACAGGTAAAAAAAACAATTTGTCATGTCATATTAAAGAACATCCAGCAGTTAGTAATACTTTGCGAGATTCCCAATAATCGAGTTTCATAAGCACTTATAATCAAAGGTAAAATAGGTAATCGTATGTGACTGCAAATGTGTTGCACGATCCCGGGGCTAGAAGCGCCCTCCTTTCTCATAATGTCAATTATTTAAAGCTATGATACCCCCCCCCCCCCCGATTGACTCTCGAATAAAGCTCATACAAGTCCTTTTTGCTCTTTCTGACACTGAAAAATAAATAAATAAATAAATAAATAAATATATATATATATATATATATATATATATATATATATATATATATATATATATATATATATATATATATATATATATATATATATATATATATCACACTATTTAAGAGAGAGAGAGAGAGATGAGAGACGAACGAACGAACGAATGAATAAAAAATGAGTTATATAATTAATTAATTAATTTGCAAACAAATAAATAATGAATGAACAAACGAACGAAAATGTTAAAGAATAAACTAACAAATAAATAAATAAAATAAATTGAAAAAAAAAACAAAATAAAATTATAAAAATACATACATAAATAATTCTGTTCGGCGTCAGAATAGGGCAAAATATCGAAATAAAATTAGATGTTGACGATTCCACGCGTATGCGCTTGGGTTGTGTGCAGTGATTTGAATATTTTTCATGGCTTGGGTATCAACAAAAGCCGTGATTTGATTGACAGATCCCTGACACTAAAAATTCCTCGAACTATTGTCTTTCATCTGGCAGATCGTGAACATTAATCAAGGTGTAATTAAAATACGTCACTTATTGTACTCTTAAGTCCTACTTGAACTTGACAATTACTGAGTAATTTGTTTTTTTTTTTACAGAATATAAAATCTTTCATTCGACATTGATTTACATTTTTAATTGGAAGTGAACGAGTAAGCGTATATAAGAGACCAAAATTGAATTACTAGCAAGTATTCATTAAGTGAAATCCGGAAAAAAATCTAATTCTTGTATATCTTAAGGATACTGACATGGAATTCAAGACAAGACACTTATCATCTGGAATGGAAAACAAATATTCCGTCAACACGAAAACGGTAAGATTAGTTACTAGTATTTCAACAATAATATAGAATCCCTAGAATGCAATTAATGTATTGTATTTTTACCAGTATATCATACACGGCTGTTGTTATTGCAATAGTTTTTTAAGTACTAGTATTAACGGTCGTAGCAGTAATGTTAGTAGTAGTTATCGGAGTCGTAGTTGTGGTAGTAGTTGCAGCAGTAGCAGATGTTTGAGTAACAGTAGTTATTGTAGCAGTGATTCTCACATTCCAGTATGTTGATATGATTACGTCACGCAACGTCTTCTCTTGTAAATCTATAATAATAAATATGGCTATTAAAACGGATTTACTTCTTAATATTAATTGATAGGTCTTTAATGATAATAACGTCGACATCATAATCAGATGAATTGGCAACTAGCATTAATAGTAATGTAATCGATGTTGGTACTATAATAGCAAATTTATTTGGCCATTATATTCGTAATAATATTAGGCATACAGATTTGTGAAATAATTTTCGTCAAGTTCTTTTAATTAAACGCGTAAATATACTATGAAAAGCAAAGATCGTAATTAAAAAACAATTTGTCAGCGAGCGCGTGTATTTTTTATATTCTCATTAAAACTACTAACTTTTATTTTTTATATTAATACGTATATTTCAAAACGAGGCATGCTTTGTTAAACCCGTACTAAATGTGTAGAGATTTATGCATTTATTTATTCTTTACTATTATGTCTTATTTCGTTGTTTTTAATAAAATACACTTTCCTTCTGAAACGTAATGTTTCTTTTGAATTGCATATATCCTACTTATTTATCAACCTTTAATACGATTACCTCAAACACTAGTAAGGTACTAAATCTAACTTATCGCTGCATCATGCAAACAGAGCAATGGGGTGAAAAAGATGCATGAATCACGTGAATCCAATTCTGCTTCCTATTTTCTTTTTTCGGTCGCGTCCAAAACAGTCTAGTTATTGGACTCCCGTCTGTATCTTAAAAAGTGCAATTTTAAAGTTGTTTAGTTTCTAAAAATAAGTGGATTTGTCTTGAGAAGGAATCACGGGTAAATAAAACAGAATTTGTGGTAGCCTTTCCGCAGTCGGCTTTTGTGGTCGTAGCAAGGTCGATTTAGAAGCACTTCTGTGATCTGAACCAACGCGCTATTGGTTCTCGAATATATTTTTCCAACGTTGATTCTAAGCACATATAAGAGTTTTGTGTGGTTTTCGAAGTTCTACCCTGTCTTGCATGCATTATAAATGGTATGTTTTATGATTATAATGTAAGGCAATTAACATTTTTATCTTACCAAGCGAAACGGAATTCGAATCACATTGGTATAATTTTGCAAGGAGTATGTCAGTTTCAACTTTCTTAGATACAGAACATAAATACTATGAGCTAACTGGAAAAATTACATATAAACAATATTTAAAATATCAACAAATAAAATCATTGAAATAATAAATTCAACGATAATAATAATGACATTTTAATAGGGATGATGATAACAATTAACGTTAACAAATAATAATAAAGTTAATATAATTTGTAAGAATAGATGCGATGACACCTATGATGAAAGATATAAAATGCATTTCCGCATGTGCCATATTTGATTGTTATGAAAAGTGAAGAGAAATTATATGCTGATTACATTTAATACGTTTATAGTATTTAGTATGATGGTGGTATTTAGCAATCATGATGGTAATTAGTATGAATACAGTATTTAGTATAATGATGGTATTGAGTATGATGATGGTAATCATTAATATCATGATTATATTTAGTATGATGATTTATTTGTAATATAATGATGGTATTTGGTTTGATGAAAGAATTTACTATCTTTGTGCTAATTAATATGATGAAGGAATTTAGTATTATGGTCCTAATGAGTTATTTGCTAGTATTTAATAACGATTGTACTTTGTAGTGTTATGACGCGATTTGAATTATGACGCCATTAGTATGTGAGAAACCTTGACAGTAGCTTCTTGCGGGTCGGTTCTTCTTTCTTGGTTCTTCCTCCAGAATTATAAAGGACCACCATGTACTGACAAATTTCGTTTAAATCCTAAAACAATATTTACAACAACAACCCCCTTAGAATTATGACACTATTTAGTTGTTTCTTTTAAAACTTAATTTATGATACCATTGAGTATTAAAATGTCAGCATTGTGACAGTTTATTATCAGAATACTGTTATTAGAACATTTTTGAGTATTAAGATTTCGCCGAGTATTCAGACAATATTTAAAATTATTATATTATTTAGCATATGCCACTAATAAGTGGTGCTGACAGTTAACAATACTGTTATTTGAACACTTTATAAACTTGAGTATTATAACACAAATATTTCTTTAGTTTTTTTAATTTAAATTTAGTGTTGATAACTGTTTTCCACAAAGATATGAAAAATTAATTGATTTAGTCTGTATTTCATTATCCAATTACTTAATTATACCATGATTTTGCATATATCAATAGCTATTCTTCTCTTGCAGGGCGAAGGTGTCACGTGTTTCCAGTGTGGATTTCCAATTACGGAACGCTATCTTCTGCACACTAACGACCAGTTTTGGCATTTACAATGCGTGCGATGTTTTGTCTGTCAAGCATCTCTAGAGACACACCAGTCGTGCTTTTTCAAAGGAGACAACATTTACTGCCGATTGCATTATTACGGGTATATATTGTCAACACGAAACAAATTCCTGATATGTGTACTAACTTTTCTTATGAATAATTATCTTTCTCGGTTATTGATTCTAAAGATCAGAGAGACCTTAAATTATAATTGAAATTAGAACATCTTTCTGAAATCAGGAAGATTTTTGCTAATAATACTTGACAAAGAAAAAACACAAATGCAAATCATCCAGGCACCATTATTAAAGACCTTTCTCTATTGTATTAATTAACACATTATTCCTTTTTTTCCCCAGAAAATTCGGTACGAAGTGCCATAGATGTCACATGATCATAGAAAGCACTGACTGGGTACATCGTGTACATCAGCAAGCATATCATCTGGCTTGCTTCTCGTGCTCCCTTTGTAACAAGCAACTTGGCAGGGGTGATGAATATGTTGTAAAGGAGAGGGACGTCATATGCGCACAACATACCAGAGAGATGTTCCAAGGACGACCCCTCAAAGGTGAATCTTGCTAAATTTTATTTAGAATATTTTATTCTATTCTATGTTTTCTACGGGGCAATTTACAACTTGGCGGGTGGTGCTGATTGATGTGTGTGTATTGGGGTTCTTTTTATTGGTTAAGCAAAATTGGGGAAAGCTACAGGTGCAGTGCATTGTTCCGCTTTTAAAATATTTAAAATAACATAGCTTAACACATTAATACTATTTATTGAAACTTTCTTTTGTCTTGAATATGACGTAGAATAAGGCGTGTCAACAAATTGAAATTCTTTAAAATTTCTATGTAAATTAAAACATACCGTTCCTTTTTAAATGTTACAGACTGGCTTGTAAATATACATGTATTTTTAAAAAGATGTAAATAAAATGAAATAAAATAAAATAAAATAAAATAAATAAATAAATAAATAAATAACAGAATAAGGTAATTTCAGGTGGTATTGGTACAAAATCATTTTTTTTGCAATGATATCATAGGACATTAAAGAAAAATAAAAATTGTGGTTGACATAACTATACTGAATCTCATATAACGTCATATGTAATTATATTGCTCTAATCAGAATAGTAGAAAGGGTTCCAATTAGAATAATTAATTTTATTAATTTTAATAAGGAATTTCAAGGGATAAAACACACAATATTTATTGAGGTTACATTAATTGAACTTTTCCACATGGTCATCAAATATGTTTTCCTTGTCAGATGCATTCAGATAACGAGCAGTTTTTAATTAATTGCCATTGCTTGCTTTTGTTTCTCCTTTATGTCTACTTCTCTTTTACCCTCCCCATTTCCATTCCTTCTAAACAAAACACGACCAAAGCGATGGAAATTGAATTTGAATCACACCAAAGGGATCAACAACTGTTTAAAATTTCATGAATTGTTTTCATTATTACATTCGTCATTATAATCCTTGTAGTTATGCAATAAAATTAATTATTGGTGATAATACTAATGGTTATTATTATTATTATTATTATTATTATTATTATTATTATTATTATTATTATTATTCAGACTCCAAAAATGACCAGAAGAGAAAGAGAACAAACATCAGCTTGGAACTAACGAAAATTCTTCAGGGCAATTACGCTTTCCAAAGAAACCCAGACAGCGTCGAATTAGTACATATCTCCCAGATCACTGGACTAAGCAAGCGCGTTGTACAAGTTTGGTATCAGAATGCCCGGGCGAAAGAAAGGAAGCAGCAACAACAAGATGTTTCGAGTCCAGTATCCATGACGACAGATACAAGGCCAAGTGAGTCTGAAAGAAATAGAGAAAAATTTAAATTAAATCAATCAGTGATAAATACACTAACTTTGAGAATTTGTTTAGCTTTTGTTTGGTGGATTACATATACACTGAGAAAAAAAATCGTAATAAATCGCGAAAGATAATTCACATTTCATTATGATTGCTAATATTTAAGACTTTTTCCCGTTCCAACGTCCTAAATAAGTTTAAAAAAAATAAAATTTATCTTACCAGTGCCTGACGTTAGATATGTCGTTCATTAATTCGGTTATATTTCTTTCCTGAAAGTTTCGCCCGGTTTGAATTTTCAGCATACAAATAAACGAACCTATTAGTCTATCTCATTCTTTTATCAACTTGTCTTTCATTCCTTCTTTTACCAGGCTATCTTGATACCCTGTTGGTTTTTTTCCGTTTGAATTTCATTTCCGATCTGAGTTGGTATTAATTAATTAATCATTCTTTAATTTATTATTTTATTAATTTATTAATTTATTAATTTATTTATTTATTTATTTATTTATTTCAGGTCCATGTCAGTGGGGCAGCACACGTGAAAGTCAAGACAGCAGCACGTAGTATCGGAATCTTGTTTTACACACTTTGTTAGGACTGTGATATCAAGAACACTGGACTCAATTGTTTTGCAAGCATTTCTATAAGATCAACTGTTGTTGTTGTAAAAGTGTGTTATCCTTATTTTGTTTACGTTTTCTTTTATACGAGACACATGGATTGCCCTTTCCACGAATTTCCAAGTATTTAGATTAAATGAAGATTGTATGGTAAATCTTGGATTTGAATTCAATATATTTGCAATATTTACCCCTGAATCAGATGCAGTGAATTGCAATTTTCTCTATATGAAGTTTTTGATTTCAAAGCTATATTCTTTTTTTATACTCCCACAAACCTATTCCGCTAAAGAAATTTTGTTAATATAAATTCAATGTTACCATGGTATGATCAGATCTATAGATTTGTTAACTTAACAATTTTACTACTTTTGGAATAAGAAATTCAGACACAAGAAAGATTTCCAGTTTTCCCCATGTATATTCAGCATTAATTCTCTAAATGGATGAACGCGACCAAATATTCAATTACATAACGACACTTTCTGATATACGAAAAATTGCATCCTCCCTAAAATGTTTATCTTGTAAGTAATATATGACAATGTTTTATTCTGAGATAATCAAAAACATTCATACATTGTGAAGTCTCCATGTCCCCAATGATTGGTGTATGACATTTTATATTTAATCTATCCATTTTCATTGTAACTGTATACATTCCACACCTATGAATTGTATCATGTTTTGTGATAATTAACTGATCAAATAATTATAAATATCACAAATAGATTTAGATATAAGCACTTTTAGATTAAGAAAATCAGTGATTTGATATTGCAAATGAATTTTAAGCTAAAAGTGTTTATTATTTTAAAAAAGCAAATAAGAAATAACAAAATTGATAATATATAATAAATAGAAGAAAGAATATGCAGGAAATATAAGCAAATAATATATTACTAGATAGATAAAAAATAAGTACATAAATACATAAAGAGATATAAAAAATAATATATATCATAATACAAAGTATAGAAATATATAAAGAAATATATAAAGATATAAATAGTTAATAAATTCTAATATATATATATATATATATATATATATATATATATATATATATATATATATATATTCTAGCATTAAGAAGAGAAAATTTAAATAATGTAAATAAACCGCTAAATTGTAAATAAATAATTTGTTAGCAGAACTAGCCTTGTTGTTTACTGATCTCATTTTTTTCTTACATTAACTTTCATTACACCTTTCAAATTTATGTCTGTCTGTCTATCTGTTTCTATATATATATATATATATATATATATATATATATATATATATATATATATATGTATGTATATATTATATATAGATATATATATATATAGATATATATATATATATATATATATATATATATATATATATATATATATATATATAGAGATATATATATATATATATATATATATAGATATATATATATAGATATATATATATAGATATATAGATATATATATAGATATATATATAGATATATATATATATATATATATATATATATATATATATATATATATATATATATATATATATATATATATATAACGTTGTAACTTGTAACATCTTTACGAGTACACCTTACAAACATTTTGAGAGAGAGAGAGAGAGAGAGAGAGAGAGAGATAGTCTTCGTTTGTAAAATTCAATTACTTTAAGAGCAAATATATTCTGCACAACATGTCTTGTACTAGGTAATTTCATTTTCAAATTTTAATCATTTTCGCCCATTTTAATCAAACGTTCTTATTAAATTTATTTGATTTTCAACAAAATAGAATAATGATATATCATGAATTTTAATATTTATATTTTGCAGCAATTTTTATTAACTGTCTTACGAAATATATACAAAACGAAATATTTTTTTGAACAAGCCCCATCTGTTATTAGTAATTATGCATATAGTTATTGAGGTGCTTCAACTGCACGTTTAATTATGAACAACTCTGTTTAGATTTACAATTCTTTGAATTGCGCATAGGAATTAAAACAAGAACTCAAAATGAATGACTTTCTTCGAACGACATATCCAAATCGAAAGAACGAATAGGTAATGAAGGTTTGTAAAAATATCAAATCAATTTGGGACATATTATGGTTAGCTATATATTTAATTTTAATCCTAAAGGCGGAAAAAGTATTACACGTGCACATTTTTCCTTCAGTCAACAAACACCCCCAAACACGCACACACAAACACATCACAAAACTTTAGTACAATATCCTTTACCATGGCCTTTACCACCACCTCCAAGACATGTTGTAAAATTTACCGTGGCATACAAAGTATGGAATAAAACATTCTACTAAGAATTTACAACGTGCACGTTACACCATGTCAACACTTTGAAATATCACATTACATTTAATTTTAGAACACTTGATGCCAAACTATGTAAAACAAAGAAATCTGTAAATTCGTGGGTGCGATTTAAATTTATAAATAAAGAAAACACTAAGTCATACCTCTACTATGTAGTGTGGCAATTTATAGTGATGTCTATTAATAGGGAATCGTGCCGTAGACACGTGAATGTCCCACCTAAAAAAAAACATGTTCTTGACACCGACGAGTAATAATACTAATAATCATGAGCACATAGAGAGATTTATACATGTACCATTTTTTGTAAGTCTGGTTCGTCTCGACCGTGCTACGAACCCGAGACCTCGAACATCGCACGTGCCTAGACAAATATATCTCGTGCAAGAGAAAGCACTTGGTAGTCCTTAATGTACAACCGACACAGATGTTACCTTCGCCCTACATAGAAAGACAACGTAACATAATGTATAGATGTATACCTGTATTGCAACACATGCCAAATAATTATTATTTCATATTCTTTGAAACGTATTTGTCGGTACCTATTTTTAAAAAAAAAAACATTTTCTAATATCCAGCGTTTTTAATATAAAGAAAACATTGCTTACTCCCACCCAACGAGCGTTGTGCTATTATCGAGATTAAAAGGCATTGCACTACCACACCCAGCCATTATTAATGTAGTATGGATGAAATTTTATTGTTAAGTCTTGTTTTGAAAATCATTTGTGATTGGGACGCATCCTTAAGCTTCAGTAAAATAATAAATTAGTCTGCATTTCGTTGAAAAGTAAAACTTCAGAAGTCAATTAAATGATTTCTGTTCCACGCTGACATGAAGGAAAGAAGATAGCAATACATGGGTTCTAACAGAATTTTCTACTGTGTATAGGTTCAACGTTTTACGTTTGTTGGATATACATATAGAAGATACAAATTTAACAGGTGAAAAAGGAAAAATCCCAAATTTCTCATTTTTATTATACACATTTTACACAAGAAATATCACGAAATAATTGGCAAGTTGGTGACTGAATAATCAAAAGAGCGCCGAGCGAGGCAGCTGTTAGTACCATTTTTTTTGTAAGTCTTTGGTATGACTCGGCGGTAACGTACTTGTAAAATATCTAAATACTACGAACCAACACTTAAAAATAGTTGCGACCTGTATTTGATTATCGGAACCAAACAAAATGTAGACTGCTTATTACAAACATCGGATATACAAATGTGTGATTTGGACTTTTAACGTACCTTTAACAATTGTCCAGTAATATCGTTACGACATATGTAGCGTGGCAGTTTATAGTGGCGCCTAGCACGAAGACATCGTGCTGCATACATGTAGCATTATGTCACCCATTCACATTATCCTGACACCAGGCCGAACGGTCCAAACACTAAGCTCGCAATGACGATCGCAGATGTTAAGTACCATGTATATGTCTTTAATATGACGCTTATCAGCTTCCTCCCGTATTTGGTGCTGACTGTTGACGCCACGGTGAATCCATGCGACATTTTAAACAGCCTGAACATACTGAGAAACTCGTCAATGACGCTTTTCTAAGGATCGTATAACGTTCCTATTAGTCCGTTTTTCAAAAAGGTCATAATAAGTGAAAATCGGTAAGATATATACCTTTTATAGCTCAATTATTCTACTTTATTAATTTGCATTGACTAATGACTATATGAAGTACAAAAACTCAGGAAAATAAACTGACTAAAGAAAATCCACGTGCACATCCGGTACATGTAGATATAAACACTGCTTTTATACACACGCAGTGATTAATAATGCAGGAATGAAGGTTTACATGAGACGTAGCATTACGAACTTGATATTCAAATGAAATAACCTTTTCTACTACAACACGAAGAGAAAGTTATTTAACAAGGAAAGACGAAGATTTTCTATTAATATCTTCTACATCAATATTTAAAAAAAATGATTGAAAGTTATATCAAAATTTCTAATTATGAAAATACGGTGTTTGCTGCTTTACGGCACATAAACATTTGTAGGTTATGTAGTACCGAGACATTTGATGTAAATTGCCTTGCCCAAGGACACGCCAGACACCACTGTAGCTGAACTATACTGGTCCTATGGTAGGATTTGAACTCGCATCTTTGCGATTTTAAGTTCAAATGTTAGACTCTGATTCGAAGCTCCCAATAGTACTTCGAGCAGTAGACTCCAAGATCATGATACCATCAAGATCTATACTCCACGACCATGCGACCATTGATTGTTATACCAAAGAACGTTTTACAACTTTAGGAATATATATATATAACTCACTATATATGACTCTAAGCCCAGTTTTGCCTTTAAAAATTGCACTATATTTATCACTAAAGCAACAGCACAGGGCGTATCCAGACAACGAAACTGTCTCTTCTCAATTATTCTATTGCACACTTTACCTGTCCCCGGTTGCAAATATTGCATATGGAGTCACAATCAGTCCACGCAATTACATGTTAAAAGGGATTACTTGACTCGGGGACACTTTCGCGATTCTAACCTGAACTCACTATACAATTAAACCATGCCGTCTTGGATTCTCATCAACACTGCAGTTTAGTGACGTTTGCTCCTAGTAATTAGTTAATTTTTTTGGCTGATACCTCTTTCCCCAGCAACTTTCAAAAACAAAAAAATAATCATGAAAATCTACGAAATTCTTAAAACATCCAATTTATTAAAATATTTGCATGAAAGCCTACTAAAAAATTCCGTTCATTGATCACTTCTTTGGACGATATTTATCTTCAGCAAATAAAGAACAATTCCGGAAGCTTTTGAAGATGTATTATCACCAAAGCCTTTAAGACCCGATGGACTAGTGAAAGCCACATACTGAGTATGGACAAATCTGATTATTTTAAAGTAGTACTTAAAGATGGTAAACTGAGCGTTTTGTGATTATTTCAAAGTAGACATATTGAAAACAGATAGAAATTTTAGATTTATCTAAGACATTATGAGAGACATAAATTTTGATCAATGTATGTTATTTATAAACTAAAAAAGTAGTGCTTAGGTGAATCAGAAAGAAAATATATGCGTTAGCATGAAGAGCTATTTTAGGTACGTACGACTGCATATACAAATAAAACTACCGTGAGAACATTTTAGTATAAAACTGCGATAACGATTATTATGGAGTGATTGGCATTGAGCATGATATATGCTGGTCGATAAAAGGAGAGAACAATCTAGGTCATTCCTTTACGGGCTGAAATTATTTTTCAAATTCTACCAGCGGGGCCTCGAGTGGCCGAGCAGTCTAAAGCGCTCTCTGTTAGGGATCACTGCCATCTCACATCTGGCTGCGTGGGTAAGAGTCTAAGATTCGGCTAATGTAGTTATGTGAGAAAGCTTGCCAGTAGCTTCTCAAGGGGGGTTTTCCTGGGTTCTTCCTCCACCTTTAATACTCGTATCAAGTAGCTAACTATCCAGGTAGCGAGGTATCAAGTAGCCATCCTGTTTGGTAGCCAGCTACCAAATAGCTATTTAACTGGTAGACACGTATCAAGTAACAGTCTAGCTAGTTTGCAAGGTACCAATTATCCATCTACTTAAGTAGCCAGTGATCAAGTAGCTATCTTACTAGGTATATACATGTGTCTATCCGTAACTACGCTAGCTATCTAGGTACCTAGTAGCTATTTAGGTATGTATGATGCATGCAGGTAATTGTTTGTTGATACATACTTAATAATAATGTATCCGTACACAATATCAAAATTTGCGTCATTTATTTACTTTTTTCCCCTTAATTGAAATTTATTGCAGTCTTATTAGAAGAGTTTTCATATCAGACAAAACGTCATAGACCCTAGTTAATTATAATAGGCCATTTTTACATCAAATATCCATGTTAATTATAATATGCTGTTTTCAAATCTCCAAGCATAATATCTTTATCTCAGCCGTTATCGAGAACGTGACTAATGGAGTGAGAAATGCTTGTCCGTATCGCGAAGTACAAAACTGAAATTTAAGATTCTATCAATCTTTGTTGACTAATCACAATTAATTTATGCAATATTTCTTTCAAATGTTTTCGCCGACAGATCTCTCTCTCTCTCTTTCTCTCTCTCTCTCTCTCTCTCTCTCTCTCTCTCTCTCTCTCTCTCTCTCTCTCTCTCTCTCTCTCTCTCCACCAAATAAAACACTTAGTTTAACACATCAGCTCCTACATAAATGCCATTGTATCGTGTTATTGTTTTTTATTTTATTTATCTTAATAAAATTAATACCATTTATAAGGATAGAAGCGATGATGTCTATGATGAAAGATATAAAATGCATTTCCGCCTGTGCCATATTTCACTGTTATGAAAAGTGAAGAGAAATTATATGCTGATGGCATTTAGTATGTTTATAGTATTTAGTATGATGATGACATCTGCAAGTCATTACAAGCCACAAATGGAGGAAAAGTTGCTCCAATCCTTGTGATGGATATTGGTGTTAAGGTGATGACAAACAGTTTCAACACAGTCATGACAACAGCTGCTAAGGACATCATTGTCGTCCATCGCCCGATGAAAAATCCCTGGCTTACAGAAGAGATTCTGAACCTGTGTGATGCCCAAAGAGACCTAAAAAAAAACCACCAGACACACAACAGGGCATTGGAGTACTATGAAAAAAACATAAACAATTTGAAGAAAACAAAAGAAAATTTGATTGGATAAAAGTGCAAAGAAACTGTGAGTAGTCTCATAAAAAATAACAGCAAAAAGGCACAAAAAATTAAAAGACCGCACGAGACTGAAGCAACAGAGTCATTACCATTCAAGACGAAAATGGAAAATGCCTCACAGAAGCAAGTGACATTGCAGAAAGATAGACTGAGTATTGTAAAGAACTCTACAACTATAAGTCCACTTGAGACCCATATGTGCTTGAGGTTCCAAATTCCACAAATGATGATGACTTTCCCATTCTCAAAGAAGAGATGGAGTCAGTAATAAGAGCACTGAAGAATGGAAAGGCGGCTGGTGTAGATAACATCCCAGCTGAACTTATAAAGAATGGTGGGGAATCAGCGATAGAGCTACTAACAAAACTCTGCAACAAGATTTGACAGACATGCGAATGGCCAACACAGTCGACCCAGTCACTGATTATAACACTCCCCAAAAAGGCATTCTCCAGCTGTGCTAAAATTACAGAACTATCAGTTTGATCAGCCATGCTAGTAAGGTCATCTTAAACAAACTGAACCCACAAGCAGAATAAATAATCGCTGAAAAACAGGCAGGGTTCCGGAGTGGAAGAAGCACAACATAACAAATATTCAATCTTAGGGTTCTGTGTGAAAAGTAGTTAAAACATCAACAAGACAACTATCATATGTTCATATATTTCAAAAAGGCTTTTGACAGAGTAAGGCATAAGACATTGTGGGCCACAATGAAGAAGTACAACATATGTAAAAGTTTATCAACACCATCAAGCAGCTATACGCTAAGGCTACCAGTGCAGTAATTTCTCAATGTTCGGTGCGGGAAAAGTTCAAGAGAACAGTCAGAGTACATCAAGGCTGTCTGATGTCACCCACACTTTTCAACATCTCCTTAGAGCGCATCATGAGCTAAGCACTGGAAAACAAGTGTGGGACAATCAATATTGTAGGGCGTAACATCACGAACCTACGCTTTGCTGACGACTTACATGGGCTGGCAGGAAGTGAAAATGAGCTCGCCTCCTTAGTGAAGAACCTGGATGAAACATCTTCCAGATTTGACATGGATATAAGCGTCGAGAAGACAAAGCTGATGACAAATAGTGGCAAACAAATTTCAACCAAGATTAAAGTCAGAGGACAGGAACTGGCAACAGTTGGCCAAATCAGATTTATTGGTTGCATAATCACCTCAGAGGGTTCAAGGGGAGAAATTTGGACACGAGCAGCACAAACAACGGCAGCTATGTCAATGCTAAGACCCATCTGGAGAGACGAGAATATCTGTCTGAAAACTAAAATCAGACTATTGAGAGCACTATTCATCTCAGTCTTTCTGTATTCATGTGAGGCCTGGACCCTGACAGCAGAATTACAACGAAGAATCCAGGCACTTGAAATGAGATGCTAGAGAACGATCCTCGGCATCTCTTACATGGACCACATCACAAATGACGAAGTACGTAACACGATCAGGCACAAAGTAAGCCATTATGAAGACCTCCTCACCACTGTCAAAAAGTGAAAGCAGAAATGGTATGGCCATGTCACTAGAGGTGACAGTATATCCAAACCAGTACCACAGGGTAGTGTCCAAGGTGGAAGAAGGAGAGGTAGCCAGAGAAAAAAGTAGAATGACAACATCACAGAATTGACCAGGAAAAGTTTTGAGGAGACACAGGCATTAACACATTATATGGACAAGTGGAGGGAACTTGTCAGATGTTCAGCAGCATATTGCCTCAACGACCACACTAGGTCAACAGACATGATGATGATGATGATGATGATGATGATGATGATGATGATGATGATGATGATCATGATGATGATGATGACGATGATGATTTTATACAGCATCATGATGGTATTTAGTATGATGATGGTATGAATTATTAGGATGGTATTGAGTATTTACCATAGTATTTTGCATGAACGGGGTATTTAGTATTACAATAGTATTTAGTATTAGGAAAGAAAAAGTTTATAGTATTGTGATGGTATTTAGAACTACAATATTATTTAGTATTATGATGGTATTTAGTATTACATACATAAGAATTTATTATTATGATGACATTTAGTAGTAAGATAGTATATACTATTATGATGGTATTTAGTATTACGATACTATTTAGTATTATGATGGTATTTAGTATTACATACAATAGAATTTAGTATTATGATGACATTTAGTAGTAAGACAGTATATACTATTATGATGGTATTTAGTATTACGATACTATTTAGCATGAACGTGCTATTTAGTATTACATTAGCACAGTATATAGTATTATGAAGATAATTAGTATGATGATAGTAATTAGTACTATGAAGACATTTAGCATGATGATAGTAATTAGTATTATGATGATATTTTGTATGGTGATGGTACTTAATATCATGATGATATTTTGTATGATGATGGTATTTTTCGTATTACGATAGTACTTAGTATGATGATGTTATTTTGTATGATGATGGTATTTCGTATTACGATAGTACTTAATATCATGATGATATTTTGTATGATGATGGTATTTTTCGTATTACGATAGTACTTAGTATGACGATGTTATTTTGTATGATGATGGTATTTCGTATTACGATAGTACTTAGTATGATGATGTTATTTTGTATTACCATATAATTTAGTCTGAAAATGATATTTAGTATAATGCTGGTATTAATATTATTCATGTTTAGAATAATGATGTTATTTAGTATGATAATTGTATTAAGTATGATGAAGGTATTTAACAGAATGGTGCTAATTAGTATTTTGCTAGTATTTAATAGCGATGGTACTTTATAGTGTCATGACGCTATATGAATATTGACGGCATTAATATGAGAAACGTTGCCAATAGCATCTTGCCGGTCGGTTGTTCTTTATGGGCTTTTCCAGAGTTATTTCTCAACCAATAATACTGGCCACAACGTATAGTATATCATGTGCTGAAAAATGGCGTTAAAACTATACAACAACAACAAAAACAACGGCATGAGATTTTTGACAATATTTAGTTTTTAAAACTTTTTTGATATATGATACCATTGAGTATTAAAATGTCAGCAATGTGACACTGTTTATTATCAGAATACTGTTATTAGAACATTTTTGAGTATAAAGATTTCGCTGAGTATTCAGACAATATTTAAAATTATTATATAATTTAGTATAATAAACTAATAAATACTGATAACAGTTAGCAATGCTGTTATTTGTTCACTTCATAAAGTTGAGTACTGTAACACAAATATGTGTGAGGTTGTTTTTTAAAACAAAATTGGTACTGATAAATATGTTCCAAAAAGATATAAAAACACATTGATATAGATTGTATTTTATTATCCAATGACCTAATTATGCCATGCTTTTGCATATATCAATAGTTATTTTTATCTTGAGGGGCGAAGGTGTCACGTGTTTATGGTGTGGATTTCCAATTACTGAACGCTATCTTTTGCGTACTGACGACCAGCTTTGGCATTTACAAGGTGTCGCAATGTTTTGTGTCAGACATCTCTTGAGACACACAAGTCGCACTTCTTCAAAGGAGACATTATTTACAGCCGATCGTATTATCAAGGGTATATATTTTCAACACGAAACAAATTCCTGATATGTACTTACTTTTCTTATGGATAATTATCTTTCTTGGGATTGATTCTAAAGATCAGTAAGGCCTTAAGTTATAATTTATATATAAAGTAGAAAATGTTTCTAAAATCAATAAGACTTTTGCTATCAATACTTGACAAAGAAAAGTACAAATCCAAATAATCAAGATACCATTATTTAAGACCTTTCTCGATTTTATTAATTAACACATTATTTTTCTTTTTCAGAAAATTCGGTACGAAGTGCCATAGATGTCTCAGAATCATAGAAAGCACTGACTGGGTCCATCGTGTACATCAACAAGTATTTCATCTTTCTTGCTTCTCGTGCTCCCTGTGTAACAAGCAAATTGGCAGAGGAGATGAATATGTTGTAAAGGAGAGGGACGTCATATGCGCACAACACACCGGAGAGATGTTCCAAGGACGACCCCTCAAAGGTGAATCATTTTTTAAAAAAAATTTTGAAGATTTTATTCTATTCTATGTATTCAACGGTTTCAATTTACAACTTGGTGGGTGCTGCTGATTGCTGTGTGAGTATTGAGGTTCTTTTTATTGGTTAAGCAAATAGTGGATAGTTACAGGTGCAGTGCATTATTCCGCTTTAAGAAGATTTAAAATAACATAGCCAAACATATTATCTTGATTTGATTTATACTATTTATTTAAAGTTTCTTTCGTCTTGAATATAACTTCGAATAAAGCGTGTCACCAATTTGAAATTCTTTTAAATTGCAATGTAAATTAAAACATATCGTTCAGTTTTAAATGTTAGAGATTGGTTCGTAAATAAACTTGTGCATTTTAGAAAGGTTTAAATAAATAAATAAATAAATTAAAAAAAATAAATCAGAATATTTCAGGTGGGATTGATAAAAAACCTTTTTTTTTTGCAATGATATCATAGGACATTTAATAAATATAAAAATTGCGGTTAATATACAGCTATATTGAAATTTATTAAACATCATATGTAAATTATATCGTTCTAATCAGAAGAGTAGAAATGGTTCAAATTAGAATATGGATTTGGAAAGTATTAAACACGTAAGATTTATTGACGTTACATTAATTGAAATTTTCCACATGGTCATCAAATATATTCTCTTTGTCAGATGCCTAAGATAACAAGCCGGTTTTAATTTTTTTCCGTTGCTTACTTACTTTCTCCTTCATGTGTACCTTTTTCAAATTCCTCGCCCCCCCCCCCCCTCCCCCCACTTTCCTTTCCTTCTAACCGAAACGAGAACCAAGCCTGGAAATTTTATTTGAATTCCACCAAAGGGATAAACAGCTGTTCAAAATTTAATGAATTGTTTTCATTATCATATTCGTCATTATATTCCTTATAGTTATGCAAAAAAAGTATTTATTGATGATAATACAAATGGTTATTATTATTATTATTATTATTATTATTATTATTATTATTATTATTATTATTATTATTAAGATTTCGAAAATGACCAGAAGAGAAAAAGGTTAAGAACAAACATCAGCTTGGAACAAACGCTAATTCTTCAGGGCATTTAGGCTTTCCAAAGAAACCCAGACAGCGACGAATTAGTTCACATCTCGCAGATAACGGAATTTAGCAAGCGCGTTGTACAAGTGTGGTATCAGAATGTCCGGGTGAAAGAAAGGAAGCAACAACAGCAAGAGGATTCGAATCTAGAATCCATGACGACCGCTACAAAGCCAAGTGAGTCTGAAAGAATAGAGATAAATTTAAAATAAATCAGTCAGTGATAAATACACTAACTTTATGAATTTGGTTAGCTGTTTAGGTGGATTATACATACACTGAGAAATAAATCGTAATAAACCGAGGAAGATGTATCGCTTTTTATTATCATTGATATTATTTAATCATTTATCCCATACCAACTTCCTCAATAAGATTTTGTAAAAATAAAAATTATCTTACCAGTGTAGATATGTCGTTCATTATTTCGGTCATATTTCTTTTCTGTAATTTTCGCCCGTTTTAAATTTTCAGCTAACACATAAACCAACCTATTAGTCTATCTCATTATTTTTATAAATTTTTCTTTTTTGTTTCTTTCATCCACTTCTTTTACCAGGCTATCATCATGCCTTGGTCTTCTACGGTTGAATTTCATTTCCGGTGTCTGTCGATATTTATTAATTACATTACATTATTTATTTATTTAATTATTTTGTTTGTTTGTTTGTTTGTTTGTTTTTGTTTTTTTCGTTTGTTTGTTCGTTCGTTTGTTTGTTTGTTTCAGGTCCATGTCAGTGGGGCAGCACATGTGAAAGTCACGACAGCAGCACGTAATATCGGAATCTTGTTTTATGCAATTTGTTCGGACTGTGATATAACGACCAATGGATTCATCCTTTTACAAACATTTCAACCAGATGAACTATTTGTTGTTGTAAAAAGGTTTCCTCCTTTTGTTTACATTTTATTTTATACCAGACACATGAAATGTCATTTCCACGAATTTCCAAGTATTTAGGTTCAATAAATATTTTATGGTACATCTTAGATTTGATTTCAATATATTGGTAATGTTTACCGTGGAATCAGTTGCAGTATATTGCAATTTTCTCTTTATGAAGTTTTCGATTTCATAGATATATTATTTTTTATATTTCCACACACCTATTCCGCTAATGAAATTATGTTAATTTAAATACAATATTACCATGGTATGATCAGACATATAGCAATGTTAACTTGACACTTTTACTATTTGTGGAATAAGAAATTTAGACACAAGACAGAATTCCAGTTTTCTCTATGTATATTCAGCATTACTGCTCCAAATTGACGAATACGGCATAGGATTTCTTTTATCGTTAATAATGCATTCCTAACATTACGGTGTTGAATTTTTCTATAATTATATGAAACACGCTAAGGAACTTGAACCAAATTAAATTCCCCACATACAACAGTAGACTAATTTTAAATTGGTAGATAAATATAATTTACATTATTGTACAATTCTGGACAATCATTAAATGGATCTATGACTCGAGTGTTGTATTACTAAATCAGACGACCATCAGGTTTCTTTTTACTTTCTTTTATATCATGCTTAATTACATAACGACACACCATAATCTATGAAAAACTTTATCATCCCTAAAATATTTATTTTGTAAGTAATATATGACACTGTTTTATTCTGAGATAATCAAACACATTCATACAGTGTGAAGTCTCCAAGTCCGCTATGGTAGATATATATTATTTTATATTTAATCTATCCATTTTCATTCTAAGTGTATACATTCCACACCTATGTAATTGTATTATGTTTTGTGATTAACTAACTGATGAAGTGATTATAAATATCACAAATCGATTTAGATATAAACACTTATAGATTAAGAACATCAGTGAATTGATATTGCAAATGAAATTTAGGCTAAAAATGATTTTAAAAAAATCCAACCAAATAAACAAATAAGATTTACCAATATTGATAATATACAATAAATATAATAAAAAATATGAAGGAAATATAAGCAAAATAAAATTAATAAATATAAATATATATATATCAATCTCTCTCTCTCTCTCTCTCTCTCTCTCTCTCTCTCTCTCTCTCTCTCTATATATATATATATATATACATATATATATATATATATATATATATATATATATATATATATATATATATATATATATAGAGAGAGAGAGAGAGAGAGAGAGAGAGAGAGAGAAATAGATAGATATAAATTAAACAATAAATAAAAAATGATTTATTCTAGCATTAAGTACAGACAATTAAAAAATGGAAATATACCGCTAAATTGTAAAAAAAGAATTTGTTAGCAGAACTAACCTTGTTGTTTACTGATCTCATTTTTTTATATTCATTAACTTTAATTACATTTTTGAAAGTTATCTATCTATCTATCTATCTATCTATCTATCTATCTATCTATCTATCTATCTATCTATCTGTCTGTCTGTCTGTCTGTCTGTCTGTCTGTCTGTCTGTCTGTCTTTGATCTGCATTTGTTTATCAGAACCAAACAAAATGTAGAATACGTAATTAAAACATAGGATATACATGTGTAATCTGGACTTTTAACGGACCTTTAACAATTTTTCCAGTCATATCGCAATGATATCTGCAGCGTGGCATTTTGTAGTGGCGCCTAACACTAATTCATCATGCTGTTCCATCCCACTTCTTCCAGTATCCGATGCGGACTCTCTAACTACCTTGGCCACCGGAACGGTCATAAAATGATACTCAAACACCTGATGTTTACTTGTAGTGACTGGTTTACGAGATTTCAAACAGCCTGAACAGATTGACCGACTAGTCAATGACACTTTCTAAAGAGCGTCAAACGCTCTAATTAGTCAGTTATTCAAAATGATTCATAACAAGGGGAAATCGGTAATATATTTTTTATATTTGAATTATTCTAATTTATTTATCTGCAGTGACCAATGACTATATGAAGTACAAAAAATTAGGAAAATCAACTGAAAACAAAAATCCACGTGCACATCCGGTTCATGTAGGGACAAACACGGCTATTATACAAACCCATAGTGGAATACACTCCAGCCCAGTTGACATATGTTGTGGTTTTCCACAGGGATCTGTTCTTGGACCCGTTCTCTTCATTCTGTATACTCAGCCGCTCTCAAGTGTCATATATCATCACCCAGTGTCGCACCAATTGTATGCTGATGACACCCAAATATACAAGTCTAGCCACCCAACTGAACTTGATGCTACCACCCATGGAGTAGAGAAGTGCATTTCTGATGTGAAATCCCGGATCACATGTAACAAGCTGCAGATGAATGATGATAAGACTGAGGCTATTCTGATCACAACACAAAGACTTTCTCATTCACATCCTTTACCTCAGACAATAAATATCAGCAACACCAACATTAAATTCTCACAGTCAGTACGGAACTTGAAGCTAGGCGTTACTCTAGATCTCACACTGCACCAACATGTCATGAACATATGCAAGGCTGCATATCTTGAATTGAGACTCATCAGTTCCATTCGTAAATATCTTTCAGTTGATGCCACTAAAACAATTGTTTGTTCATTAGTACTTTCAAGACTGGACTATTGTATCTCAATTCTGTCTGGTTCGTCACAATATTTACTCCAGAAACTTCAAAAAGTTCAAAACATAGCTGCACTGATCATCTTTAGAGTACCTCGATCAGAGCACACCTCACCACTGCTCTGTACCTTACATTGGCTATAAATTCGATACAGAATCAAACACAAAATATTTGTTCTCTGTGCTATGTTTCAATGACAGACTCCAGTCCAACATATACCTATCCAGCCTGACCCATGAGTATATACCAGCTAGATCCTTTCGCTCTTCTTCTGATAATCATATACTCATTGTTCACAAGGTGAAAACAAAGTCATATGGACAACGTTTGTTTGCACACCAAGGCCCGGCGACGTGGAATGAATTGCCCATTGAAATCAGACACAAAGACACAGTGGTCCCTTTTAAGAGTGCTCTTAAGACTCACCTGTTTCGACTGTAGGGACAAGCTTAGCGACCTAATCATGTTTTGTATCTTATATGTTTTCAGCATGTTTTTATGTTTCCCAATTTCATTGTTTTTATCATTTTTTGTTCTGAAGTGTAGTCATATCATTATTGATCGTGTAAAGCCCTTAGAGCTTCGAAAGATTAGGCGCTATACAAAGTGCTCATTATTATTATTATTATTGGTATTATTATTATTATTATTATTATTATTATTATTATTATTATTATTATTATTATTATTATAGTGATGAATAATGCGGAAATGACGGTTTATATAAAGCATTACGAACTAGATTTTCAAATGAAATAAACTTTTCTACTACAACACGAAACGAAACAGGAAAAGACGAAGAGTTTAAATTCGTATCTTCTACATCAATATTTCAAACAACTGATTGAAACTTTAGGAATATATACAACTGGACTAATTGCAAAATTCCAGAACTTTTAGAAGATATTTTAACACAGGTCTAGCAGTTTATAGTTTCTCTAGCTATCCGATTTATTTTTACAGTATCTAGAAGCGATACTACTAAAATATTTTTAGGAGGTGCGTCAACGCCGCAACCGCTCAAAGCATCAGAAACAATCATTAAAAAAACTATGCAGTTACTTTAACGCATTCTACAAAGTTAAAATACAAAAGTCTTTCGAGAAAGGCAAGTGAATCGTGAAGCCCCGTTTCTCCCTTAACCTTGCACTATATTTATTATCATAGCAACAACAGAAGACGTATCCAGACAACGAAGCAGTATCTTCTCAATTATTCCGTAGCACAGTTTACTTGTCCCCGATCGCAAATACTGCATATGGACTCGCAATCAATCTACGCAATTAATGTAATTAAGTACTACTTGGCTCAGGGACACTTTCGCGATTCTAGTCTGAACTCACTATAAAATTAAACCATGTCATCTTGGATTCTCATCAACACTGCAAGTTTTGACGTTAACCTCTAGTAATTAGTTAATTTTTTGGGCTGATGACTCTTTCCCCATCACCGACTTCCGAAAACTAAAAGTAAACAAACAAATCTACGAAATGTCAAAACGGTGAGCTATTTGAAAATGGCGTTTATACCCAATTTATTACAATATGTACAACAAAACACAATAAATAATTTTGTTTTGTTTTTCACTTCATATGACGACATGTCTCTTAAGGAAATAAAGCACAGTTCCTGAAGCTTTTGAAGATATATTATCGCCAAAGTTTGTAAGACCCGAAGGAGGAGTGAAAGACAGATACTGAGTATGGACAAATCTTATTGTTTAAAAGCAGTACATAATACTATTAAACGTCGTGTTTTGTAAGTAATTCAAAGTAGACATATTGCGAACAGACAGAATGATTAGATTTAACTAAGACGTTTTGAAACACATGCATTTTGATCAATGTAGGTTAATTTTTAGACACATAAAAGTAGTACTTTGGTGAAACAGAAAGAAAATATATGCGTTAGGATGAAGCATTCTTTTTGGGACATACGACTGCATATATAAATAAAACTATTGTGAAAACATTTTATTATAAATCTGCGGTAACGATATTTTGGGAGTGATTTCCTTTAAGCATGATATATGCTGGTCGATAACAGGAGAGAACTATCCCGGTCATTCTAAAATTATTTTCCAAATTCTACCGGCAGTGTAACTTCCATCGTTGTTCAGTGAATATATGTGGCATTTTTATATCTATACCTAACCTAGGTAACCACGTGCCAAGTAGCTAACTAGCAGCGCGTCATAGGTACCAAGTAGTTAGGTAACTAGATATCTACTAGTTATTTAGTTGGCTGCAAGGTACCAAGTGTCCATCTAGTTAGGTAGCCAACGATCAAGTACCTATCTTACTAGGTATACTAGGTATATAGTATTTGTTTATATCCATAGCTACGCTAGCTAGCTAGGTACCTATTAGCTATTTAGGTATGTCTGCTGCATGCAATTATTTTTTGTTGATGTGTATGTAATAATAATGTTTCGGTACACAACTATTCCTCTAAATTAGGCATGGGCAAACTACAGCCCGTGGGCCACGTGCAACCCGCCAAGGGCTTTCTTGCGGTCCATCACGCGGCCTAGGAACAAGTCCTATGTTCACGATATTTAATTTTCTCTAAGGGTAAAATTTCTTTCTAATTTTGAGAGAAATGAAACCACGCGATGCCAAATACCCACACAGGGGGAAAAGCCATATAAATTTCAATAGAACCGTGTTTGGTTTGTTTCGCATTCTATTCATTTATCTGTGATTTTTTCCCCACCGGGCAGTGGAAAAAACCATAACATTTTCAATAGAATTTAGTTTGGCTTGTTTCACAATCTAGCCTCATCACAGAAGGCATCAGGGATGGAATAAAAAATGTCTGTCCGTATCCCGATTAAAATTAAGATTCTGTCATTTGTTGACTGATAAGAATTCTTTTTTTCCCTGTCTTACAAATGTTTTTGTCGACAAATCTGTCTGTCTGTATGTCCGTCCGTCCGTCCGTCTGCATGTATGTCTGTCTGTCCGTCTGCATGTCTGTCTGTCTGTTTGTCTGTCTGTCTGTCTGTCTGTGTCTCTCTCTCTCTCTCTCTCTCTCTCTCTCTCTCTCTCTCTCTCTCTCTCATCGTGTCCTTGTTCACTACGTAGAATGAGTCAAAATAATTACTGAACCTTTTAATAATATATCTAAGGTTAGAGATGAAAACGATGAAACAATCATGAATGATCTCGGTAAAAAATTAATCGGTAAATTACTCAAGGTGGATCATATGATTCTAAACGCCTTTGCACAAGATTAGCTATAGATGACGCTGAATGAGATTTTATAGTGGAGGATACCATTCGCAAGACTACGTTAATAGCTAAAGAAATAGCTTTGTTGTCGAATGGAACCTAATATCTTACAATTGTAAATAATATTGAGGGCGAATCTCTGCAGTTTACCAATTTAAAGTCGTCGATGCGGGCGTATGTTTCTATAAATATGCTATCGATGATTAATAGTATGGCGATACTCGAGCAATGATCCTAAGCAATTTGCCGTAGGTGGAAAATATAGAAGACTTGGACATAAACGAGAAAATGTGATGCTCACCAGTCTTTAATGTAATCGACTTGGGAATGCTAGATGAGTGATAGCGGTGGTAACTGATTATCTTCAGGAATTACTTGTAATTGTTCACTTGTAGATCTGCACTGACGAACAGTTGCATCTAATCTGTAGATTGCAGGTCTACCCGGGGATGTAACCACGCTGAAAATTATTTGTGTTGTAACACTCCAGCTCGTTTTTACCCTCTTCAAGTTCATCGGGTTCATACAAATATTTTACAGTAACACTACCTAATACTGGTTGTTTTGAAAAATCATGTCGTTGTACAAATAGATATTTTTTGTGATTGCATTGAAAGATTTCATATACGTTTCTCAATCCATTTCATTATTTAATGTAGCTATCACAATTGTTAGTCTTGCAAACCATTCACAAGATCTTATATTTGTCTGAATTAATTTCCTTTGCATTCTGGTATCCAAAAAACTGCTCAGTATATTGTAATGTGTCCTCGTCTTATATTAACATTAATAATTAATTAATCGTAATTAATTTGTTTTCATTGGCGATCATACTGCACATTAAAATTCTTTGCCAGGATCAACTTGTAGCAGTTGTGGCCATTGTAGACCACCATGTTGATAAATGGATCCAAACGCAGATGCTACTTTTGGTGTTGCTGAATAAGGTAATTACGTGTCTGCCTCTCTATACCTGCTTGCAAAGTCAACGACAGTTCACGCTTCTTTTTATGTTAATCGACGTCTATCAATTTTAATAGTATCGTGTGGTAAACATAATATATCCGTCTGATGAACTTTATATGTAACTGTGACTTCAAAATGCACGTATACGATACGTTTAGGTGGCGGTATGTACATTGCCATAATGCCTCTCGTGATAACCAATCTGCAGCAGAAGCACGTATAACATTTGCCGCATCAGCAAGTTTATTAATCGCTGATATGCCTTTCCAAAACCTGGCAACTTTAACAGTTATAAAACAAGTATGATAAGATCTTTAACAATTATTTACACAATACCAATCCAATTGAAAGAGTATTATTTGGAGAGTGAAGTCAACAGTATATGGAATGAACGTGTTGTTTCCCTTTTTAATAAAATAATTAGTATACTGTGCAGTAAAGACGAAACTGTCGTTGCTAGAGACCTGTTTTTATGATATTTTAAAAGATATCACTCAAACTGCGTTATGTTAAGAGTTCTAACTTCTGAATACTTCTTCTATAATAATACATAATATATATATATATATATATATATATATATATATATATATATATATATATATATATATATATGTATGTAGGTAAGTAGGTTGGTAGGTAACTTAAGGGCAGAATTTCATCCTGCAGCTTATGTTCTTGGCAGTGGATATCCATCACATGAGAACGGGCAGACAACTCGAATGGAATTACTTCCGGGTCGAGCATTCGTTGTGTTTGTTAAGTTGCCAATGGGAAACAACTCGTATATATATATATATATATATATATATATATATATATATATATATATATATATATATATATATATATATATATATATATATATATAATTCAGTTCTGTTCAGCACATTAGAAATCGTAATTAAACATGAAAAAGTCGATCACTGGTGTATTAGAAAATAGGAGGTTTGTAGGAGATTTAAGATCTTGAAAAGAGTATGTGTGTTTTATTTAAAAATTGAAATATGTATTAATAGTGCAGATACATATGACGTGGGTTGTGGGCAGATTCTAATCTCTCTCACACACACACACACACACACAGATATATATATATATTCTTTAGAAATGCAAAAGGATTTGTGATTTAGAATAGATTTGAGTCGCAGTGTTTTTGATATTGGGCATGGATGTCGTCAAGGGGACCCACTCTATCCTTACTGGTTCTTTTTTGTAGCAGAAATGTTCTAATATATTGGTTTGGATCAGTAATGATATAAAATGTATACTCATAAATGGATATGAAAGTATTTTGTCACAATATGCTGTTTACATAATGCTCCCTTTAGATGAACGGGGTAACTCTCTGTATGCCTTGGTAGAAACACTAGAAGCTTTTGCAGTGCAGGACAGGAAAGGAACATCAAGTACACATTGTTATGCAAATCGGAGCATTGAAGGATTCACAGAAACATACAAATTTGTGGTCTGATTGGATTTCAATTTATTTTCTATTAGGAGTAGAGTTATCCGTGAGTAAAGAAGGCGTTGGCGAAATTAATTTTTGAAAATAAAATTCAATATGCACAAATTCTATTATTCGAATGGATTAGAAGAACATGATATGGGAAAATATATATGAGAAAGTGATTTTCTAAAGCCAGTTTTCCTAAACGGACACATTTATTTTATTACTGATATAACATTCAACTGCAATTGTTTTAAATCGAATTGAAAAAAATGTTTTTTTTTTCTTCTAAAGAAATTATGTGGAATAACGGTCCCGAGAAAAAAGTAGAACAATTGTTATTAATATACTACAAGAAGGCACATTGTGCATGAAACATCTAACATATTTCATGAAATCTTTAAACTTATTTTTGGACAAAGCGTTTTCCTAATAAATACGGTTTGTGCTATTACATGTTTTCAGTTAAAAATTAAATGAGCAGCAAATATTTGGAGTTACAAAATCTGAAACATTTTTTTTTTGAGGTATGTTCGTTCTAGTACGGGAAAAATGAACAACAATAAAGTAAATAGAAACTAGTTTGCAATTGTACATGATGGAGGCAGGAAGAAATAATAATATAACTATTAACAACATATATGTATGGTATCGATAAAGGCTGTCCAAGGGTATACAATTTATATATCATTTCTTGGATGAAAAAGGTTTATGATCTATTTGATTTTTCACCCCAGTGAAACATTTTTTTTATGGTATCATTATAAGTGCATTCAGACTATATTTAAAACGATTATACATGAGAAAAACAATATACACCCTTTTCTCTCGGAGATGTTTAAGCACTATTCAGGAATCAAAAGGTATGCAGAGAAATATATCATAGTTTAATGAAATCATAATTGCAGTTTAGTATGGCTTAAGTATGCCTTAAGTAATTTATGGCTTAAGTAATCTACGAAATTATATGTATTACATGTATATATTTTTTGTCTCTGTAAATGTAAAGAAAGTTTTGAATATTCATATCTGTCACGTTGTAAGAAAGGAACAATAGGCAGATTACCAAATGTATATGCTAGGCCTCGAGTCTAATTATTCTGCTTCATCAATGTTACGAGTGTAAGTTTTGCGAACAATGAGGTGTCACAGCCAGTAGTGTATAGCATGGCCATATGAAACTGTTACTGGCACCTTATTTGGTTGCAGGCAATTCATAGGTAAGTGATGAATTGCCTGTGTTAAGTTCTAAGGAACATTAAGTAGGGGTCGTAAAACCACCCTTGACAGACTGCCGAGGATGCGGCAATGTTTGCGAATTATGTAGAACATGGGAGAATCAACATCCAATTGGAGATGAACAAGGCATGGGCGCCATTGAAATCGCAAGGTTAAATCTAGTATCTTGAAAACTAAGCGTTAATAGTCGCTACACCATCGTGCGGGAAGTTATAAGCTACTCAGACATCATTCGAAATTGGCAAGAAACAGTGTTATTCTAGGAATGACAAAAGAGCTTTGGACAGGACGCTTTTAGGTACCGGATGAGCTGTAGGAGACAGAGAATAGAAATAATCTATTCCAGTTGGACCAGAATCTCTGAGAGACAAGAAAAGAAAAAAAAAAGTCAAGGGAAAAGAACAATACAGATGCGTAGGAACACAGGACAGGTGGAAAATCTATTACACTAAGTCAGATGATGAAATAGGCCGTCACATGGTCGATTGAAAGGCGAATGATAGGGTTTTGAATATTGAATTTCATTTGAGAGATAACAATCTGTTATTGAATGGTATAAATTTAACGTTTTGTGTATTCAGTACTTTAACTGTCGGCATCGCTGACTGGATGCTCGGAACTTTGCATCTCTCTCTCTCTACCTCAATTTCTAATAAAACCGAGCCAGGGTGGGTCTTCTGTAATAATTAAATATAATACTGGGAGCACCCAACCCCAACCTAGTCCACGGGACCTTTACAGTATCAGCGTATTTCATATAACAGTTTCTGCATACTAAATATATATTGATGCTTATAAAGCAAGTCACTATTACAAGACCTAGGATAATCAAGTCAGTATTCATATAAGTTCCCTAATTTGTATAATTCAGAAGTAATGTGTAGTCATTCTTTTGCAGCACATGTATTAATGTTATAATAAATGTAATTAATTAAGTTCGAAGCTTAAGTTTCATGTTTGTTTCTAAAATATGTTTTTTGTTTTGTTGTTATGGTACTATTCCAGCTGTCAAGTTTTTTATAACTGATTCCCGATTCTGATCAAACCTTGCATTTAATGTATTTAGACAAATTACCGACTGGCTTTAGTTCTTAATACAATTTTATTCAACATTGTAGACATTCCAACAAGACACTGGCTATGGGAAGGAGAGAGAATTGCTATGTGAGGTATAATTTAACCATATGCGCTATATTTTCAACCTTACTTAAGCCAGGCTTATTTGTACCAAGTTCAGTGAAATAAACACTGTGCAATAAAAACAAAATATTGCTGCTATTTGAATTGTTTATCTGTTGTTCTTCTTCTTTTCCTCCTTCTTTTCTACTTCTTCCTCTTCTTCTTCTTGTATACTGAAGGATGTTATGATGACAATCTTAACGACCTGTGTTATAAGTGATTCTTATATGGAAGGATGTTCTAATAATGTTGTTTCCAGATGGTGTCCTTAACCCCAAAATTAAAGTATTACATGGTGTTGAATTACTTCCTATTTAGTTTTGGTAGGCCAAGAAGTGCAAATGCTTCATCATGTTATCTGTAGTTATTGAAGCCAAAACTGTATCACCCACTTTTAAACTGTAGAAGGTAAATATTTACTGATCTTTATGTATTTGTTAGAAAACGTTCAAAAGAATTAGAGTCATGGAGAAGGAAAGACTTGTAGAATACGTCCTCACATGTGGAGAATAGATTTAGACTGACTTGTGTCATGAATATTCCAAATGAAAACATGGTATGAAGGTATATAGTAATTTTTTTATATAGTAATTCATAAATATAAAGAAATGATGTCAGATGACTACACATTGTGTCTGTATAATGGTTTAATGATGTTAGTATGGTGTCATTACAATTGTAATTCTCTTATGATTAGCTCATGCCCTACTTTAACATAATTTAGGACAGCTTCACAATTAAGCGTCGTGTTCAATAACAATGCACATTCATGCATACGTATGAAGTAGTAACTATTACATATCATTAAGTAAAAAGGCGTTTTGACTGTCAATTGTACAAAATGGGGAAAACGGTATTGAATGCAGCTATTCAGCGTACATACATACATACATGCATACATCCATCCATCCATCGATTCATCGATCCATACATACATACATACATACATACATACATACATACATACATACATACATACATACATACATACATACATACATACATACATACATACATACATACATACATGCATATATAAACAGCATTATATATACCTATTAGACAGTTTTTTTAAGCTGGATATCATAAAGCCCTTTATATTAATGTTGTTATTTAATTTAGAGCATACAGCTATTTGCTTTAATAGCATGGGCATGGGGATTGTTTCTCACGGATCTTTCTATGTAAAATGTTTAAATATATATATATATATATATATATATATATATATATATATATATATATATATATATATATATATATATATATATATATATATACCTTTGAAACTATTTTGGCAGATAATGTTGTCAAAGTCAAATATTTATAGGATGTTTCCTAGCTTGTTGAACTCTAGTCTTTCAAATACATTTTTCTGGTCAGATTAGATCATGGACACTTCGTAAAAGCTTTAGCTTAGAAAAATCAATGACAGTTTGCAAATGCAGAATAATATTTTGGATGTTTCTCCTTTTTTATCCGCAGTATTGGCGACTACGTATTATATACGCATGAGAGTGGTACCATTTATTGCTAAAGTATGTGGGCGTATTTTGAAGTATGTATTTAGTAAATATATTAGTCGCTAGTATTTTAGTTCTTTTGCCTCCCCATTTACCTTGCATGAAAGTGTAAATTACTCTATGAAGCCTTGTTTTTGACATCTCCCTCCCCTTTGTAAGTATATTATTGTAAAGTGATTCTCAGGTTGGTAATAAGAATTAAACGTTATTTAAAATTTTCGTTAAGCTTTCTGATCCTAGAGATTTTCCTTTTTTTATCTTTGTTAATTTTCAAGGTTATTTTTGAACTACTCAAATCAGGTTTTAAATGTGTTACCTATTGTTTTGAATTGTATCCATTCCGCGTACGGCTCTTTTACCGCTACACTGATATTGTGTGCAGTATAGAGGTGTTGATAATATTTCTATGTTGGTTAGAAAATTGTCTTTTTCTGTATAGGTGCATTGTCTTCTTTAGGTTCTGTTAGGGTCTTTCTCTCTTGATTTTCCTCACGTCTATAAATCATCTAAGCCCTGTTAGTCAAGTCTCCGGACTTCTCGTCTTTCCTGAGCAGGTCTATGTCCATTCGTCATTCTCCGTCTTCAGGTTTTTTGTTTGTTTTCTTATCAAACTTTCTTTTGTATGTTCTTTGCTAATGCTACTGTTTAATGTTTTAATAACACATTTTTCGTCAGGACCTTTTCTCATCTTAAAATAGTTTTTGGTTTCGTTACGTGTCTATAATTTTATTATTATCCCGTGCAAAATGATATTAAAATATTCTGTTCCATAAAATCACTGCGTATTTTCTCTGTTACGTTTTGGTATTCCTTATTATTTATTATCTATTTATTATTTTGAATAGTCGCCGTTCCAGTTTTTCATTACTTGACTGTATGTTTACAGATATTGCAGATTGATCAGATATTTATATGTCTAGCCTTTGTCTTGTACTCTTACGTTCCTGTTCCCTATTTAAAAAATCGACCTTCATTATAAAATAACTGTGCATTCTGTTCTAATTAAGGTCAAGATACTAAGTGCGAGTATTAGTTTTGTTTTGATTATAAATTTTAAATTTGTCTCCTGTAGTTGTATACTTGTCTAGAGAGTCTTATGATTCAATGATAGAAATAGCCAATTTAAAATCACTTGCTAATACAAAATTGTCCACAGAGTAGTGTTGGATATAATCATTTTATATACTCATCAAATCAACTTTCTTGGTGTCATAATGTGATGACATGTATATGTCTACAATATGCCATCCTTATATTTTCACATGTATTGCTCTTCTTTTATATTTCTTTCCTGTGTTAAAAGTTTCTCATGCTTGTGTTTTCCCTTAATTTTCATTACAGTTGCAAGCCTTGAATAAATTTTATTTAGATTATTATTGAGTATTAATATAAGATTTGATTTTCGATGTACATTTGCATTTCTTCCTCAATATTCTGTTCCTTGCAAGTGTATTATATTCGTTTGATTCCGTACATAGTTTATCGTTTCACATATCGTATATATTTAAGTTTATTTTGTAAATGTTCGCTTCCTCATTTATAGGCGGTTGGGTCTGTATGATTTTAAATTGCTATTTAGTTCGTTATTGTTTATTTAGCTATTCGGACTAGCATGAAATCTATGTCATCTTGGTTATGGTTTTCATCAGCCAATGATTTAAATTACAGTTACTTAGTCTGTTTCATGGTCTGTCTTTATATCCATTTCGTCATTCATCGCTTCCATTTTGTCTTCCTCCTGTCCACTTCATTGTTCTGCAGTTTTCATCGCTTTGTCAGTCTGTTCATCAGTTTGACCCATGTATTCCGCTTGTTCTGTCATTCTTGTGTGTATCCATTGAATGCCTTATACTGTTGGAATGTTATCCCTTTTTTCAGGGTTATATGTCAGAGGGTGCTCACCTATATATTGATTCCCCCTTTTCCACCATACACTCTTCGAAAGGGGTACTGACACGTTTTGTACTGAGGTGGGTGGGTGGGTGGATGTAGCAAAACATCTGTTTGAAAACTCTTGGTTGCTGTCGCTTTATCTTTCTTACTGGTACGTGTCTTCAGCCTCCGGGTTGATAGAGTTGATCGTAAGAAATGTTACTGGGGCAGTATCAATATGAAAGGATACGACCAGCTTCACCATGAATTCGAGTGTTTATATATTTTATTTATATGCTACTCTACATATGTCAAGGTCACGAGTTTAAATATATATTGGTGCAACCATGCAGTGTATTCTATGGTCTGTCAGATGAAAAATATTACTTTATGTGCTTATCAAATGAACTGAAGTATCCACTTAGGTGTATAAATATTACTTCTGCGAAGAATACAATTATTTGTGTACTCGTCTCAAATTGCACAAGAAAGACGTATGTTTCGGTAAATATTATGTTACCACAAGCCATCTTCTGGAAGTTTACAAACTTGATCTGGCACTAATAATCTCAAATTCTTGCCAAATTGGTTACTGTAAGAAAAACAATGATATGTGTACTGTCTGTGAAAGCGTAAATATCTTATAATACACACTCAAATACTATACACACTAAAATACTATTCACACTCAAATACTACACACACTCAAATACTATATACACTCAAATACTATTATTTCTCTTTTATAACTCACGTACAATGAATGAGATACACTGTACTCTATCAACAAATGTTTCATTTGTTTGCCCACATGGTCTCAAATTACGTCCTGATGTTTATTCCTGATATTAGTGCAAATGTTGATTTATGATGTAGGTTTGTATATTGATTATTATCTCCGGCGTTCCTCAAACCGCTCTCAGTTACAAAAGGAATTATTTAGTTGCCACTAATTGAAGGTAGATACGAAACTTCACTACTTTGTGTGCAAAAAAAAACATCTCCATAACGAAATATGTGGTGACAAGTATATTTATCACGACACATTTTATAATATGTTTAATTCCTAAAATGAACGCTTTATGTGTCTTGATTCAAAATAATGTGATTCGTGAAGATGAAGAATAATATAAGAATGGCAACTCGAATATATCAAATGTATTATCAATAACAAGATTAAAAACACACGATTTATGCAAGAAGTAAAAAAGCCTTGATACATATCATATCAAACATAAGTCACACGAATACATTAGAAAATGGATTGATGCTGTTATTATATTTCGTACGAGTGATATCAGGATTGCAACTCAGATTCATTTAGTACGTTTTATTTCTAGGACGTCTAATTTTTATGTCTTGGATAACTTTTGGATTTGATTCGTAAATCATCAGTTCGTTCTCTCATTTTTCCCTTGATTTTATATGGAAAAATGATTTATTATATTTCCAAAGCTTGTTGTCTTCACTATTTTCCTGTTACTGTTTTGAAGAGCCTAAAATGAAACAGTATGTATGTATGTATGTATGTATGTATGTATGTATGTATGTATGTATGTATGTATGTATGTATGTATGTATGTATGTATGTATGTATGTATGTATGTATGTATGTATGTATGTATGTCGGTAGGTAGGTAGGTAGGTAGGTAGACAGGCAGGTCGGTCGGTCGGTCGGTAGGTAGGTAGGTAGGTAGGTCGGTAGGTAGTTAGGTAGGTAGGTATGGCAGGCAGGCAGGCATGCATATATGTATGCATGCATGTATCATGTGTGTATGTATAAACCTGAATTATTGGCAACTTTTGTATTCGTAATAATATGAATATATCCCGCATACACAATCAAATGTTCGGTCGAAATCTGATTTAAGTAAAAATATTGTATTTTTACTTGCATTCTGTGTAACTCACTTTGAATAACATAAACCTAACTGAATCGAGTCTCTTCCATGTATCTACCTCTACATCAATTCATTCATCTGTTCGCTCTCTCTTGTATTGGTAGTGTATAAAAGTCAGTTACGACGTTATTTATTTGGTTTGAAAAATTAAAGTATTGCATGCGACCAGTTAAACACATATAATGCTATTGCTTGATGTAGGACAAACAATAATTTTGATTGATGCAACATGCATCCGAATAATTAGACAATGATTACATCAAGTACAGTAGCTACCTGTCTAAATTAAATTCATGCAGTACTAGAGTCGCTAAGAAAGAATCGTACTCTGAGAACTGACATATCTGAGGTCCCCAGGTGCACGATATATTCCTGACCTACTGTCCCTAGCCTTAAACACCACATATATCAATTCTATATTCCTGACCTACTGTCCCTAGCCTAACACACCACATATATCAATTCTATAGTTTTCGGGCTCTCTGCAAATTACTAAAAACCTGATATTGAGCATTATTAGTCTAATCTTCAGTACTTCTAACAGCGTTTGCTTAATGGTTCCAGCTCATCCAAAAATTTATACAAGGGCATTACCTACATCGAGTCCAATACTTTGTACAAAGAACTGATTCGTGTATAAATTATTTCTGTCCAACCGGAATTTGTTCCATATTTATTTATCTTGGTTTACTCATCAATCACATATGTATGTATGTATGTATGTATGTATGTATGTATGTATGTATGTATGTATGTATGTATGTATGTATGTATGTATGTATGCATGTATGTTGATGGATAGAATGTATGTAACCCACCCTTGCATCATTTAGTTGCTTAATGTATTAAACTGGGTGATGGGGACAAATTATTGATATTATATTGAACTATTTTTTGACGCATGGTGTTTTATACACGATATTACTAATTGAAAAGAACTTGTATTTTGGGAAATGTTACTAGAAGCGAAATAAGGTACACATATCGGTTTTATGATACAGTTGGAACAATATAATTATTTCTCAAAATGAAAATGGACACAATTGAAGTCTAGAATAACAGTCCTGATCAGCTTGACCGTATTTCAAGCCTTTGAGTTTAAACACCGAAACATCGATATTTAAATATGACAAACTCTTCAGCTACGGCTCTGTTGTACGGTTGAAACGAAAGTTTAAAAGACGTTACAATGCTTTAATACACTGAATGTTTTTGACTCTCAAACCACTGGAAAAATATCCACTAAATTCTCTTTTCACCAATTACTGCTTGCAAGGAGATTTCTTCGTTTTTCATGAATATGCAGAAGTCATCAACAAGTCTATGCAGTACCTCTATGGATATATGTGACACTGTTCAGAAAACAAAATATGATTAACCCAGGCAGTCATTATGAAAGATCATATTCTGTTATAGTCCCTTCTGAATCGGATTCGCAGTGTTTGTATAATCAGGCTTATGCATGCGGATGAGAAACAAGAAAGTGGTATCGCGGGCACCATCGCTAAACTTACATCCTCCAACCAAATAATTTTAATTTTCATTATAAACGTCTGCTGGTGGTATTGTTATTGGTGAGGATGATTAGATGGGTCGGTTTCAGGGATGGAGGAATTGGCGCTCGGTTGCGTTCCTGAAGACTGTTATAGTCGTCTATTTGAAATAAAAAGGTCTAATCGCTCCAAATATGGATTCAGGTGTAGCTGAAAATCCCTGGTTGTATTATCTTGTGCAACAGAAGTCATGCGATCGAAATTGATTAATATATTCCGATCGTGTGTATGTAACGCCTTACTATCAACATAAATCTTTGAGGACATAAGTAGACATGTCGACTATTTCTCCGTAATATTCCTCTTGACAACGATAAACTTATTGTAAAGTCAACTTTAAAATATAAGCCTCTAATGTCTCTTTCATAAGATCTCTGTTCTCCTTATTTCTCTTCAAAGTCATAAGATTTCCGATTTTTTACATCTAGAGTCACAGAGCCTTGCGTATTATTCAAAATCTCCTCCCTAGCCACGATCTAATTTTTGTGATGACGAATATAAAGATACATACTCCAATGACCCTTTTGTGAGTCATTGTTTCCTTATTCTTGAAGAGAGATACGTCCTGCGTGAGCTGCCTAACTTCGTTTCGTAGTAATTTCACCTGTTCGTTTCCTTTCAGATTCTCAAATGTCCTGGATAGCAAAAGATGAAAGAGATACCGCTTTACAAACATAGACCTCACGTAGAAAACCAAGGTACATATACAGAGATTGATACATATGTCAATGACTAGTCAAGTAGTTCGCATAGCGAAATTGTTTTCCTAATTTAAGTAGTTTTCTTTCTATAAATAAATTTCATTATTGACCAAACAAATTGATAAAGTTACGTCTTTACGTTTAGAAACAATGGCGCATAAACACTTCGTATTTAATTAGTTCCATTACTACTTCAATTCGTTTTGATATAAGTGTTAGTCTGTATTAGTCTGTGACAAGCTATGTTTAATATCCCTGATTTTAAGTGACTGGTTTTCTATATTCCTATGTGTTCCGATTTGGTATTTGTTTTCTTTGATGATCAAATAAAATTAAGCTTTGTTAAAAGAGTGCTATTGCTCAGGAACTGTTATAAAATAAAACACCACTTAGCACCAAGAAGCTAGGGTCACATTTACATTTTAAGTTTGCTAGCTTACCAGGCTTGGTGCAAGTGGCCTAAATCAGTCTATTACTTACCATTATATTTATTCATAAGAGTGTTCACTATATGCAATTCATAAGCGTATATATTTCGTATTTGCATTAAATTTATTACGATTTTTAATCCTCCATGCCATCTATTGTAAATGGAATTTGTTTTCCAAGTTTGAATGTTTTTTCATTATTCGCTTTTGAATTGCTTCTATAGGTCACGAAAACGTGTCATGCAATGTTCCTCATGCGACATATTCGACTGCACCAAAGCTTTAACCGATAGACGAATTTATCAGTCATGCAAAGCGTGCCTGATAGATATGATGAGTTCTTAAATAAATTTAACAACACTGACTTGCACAGAAAACTCGTAAGTTATCGTGCCGGTCACACTGATTCTGACCAAGTATAAACTGATGTCACAACTACTGTTTTAAATGTTCAAATACTGCTACTATCAAGGGTTAAAAAGACACGTTTCTGAAAAAATTCATCATAAACAATGAGATAAATGTGCAGAAGAAAACAGTACAGGAAGTGTGCAAATCGTACAACGATCCAGGTAATCAGCCCCTCATGAGGTCATCAGTTTAAAAATTGTAGATGGAATGACTAAAACATGAAAAATGATGGAAAGATGCCCATTTTAAGTAAAAACATAACATAGATAAACAACGTGTGCATATCACAAATAAACACTGTAATTAAACGAACATATATGCACGTCATGGTTTGATCACCATACATAGCCTCATATAAATAGAAGGGAAAAAATGCCAGTGATCATACTACATTGGATTTATTACCGACCGTAACTTCTCCATCATCCAGAAAGAAAACATGAAGCCATACATATCACTAATTTTAACAGTAAATCGTAAATTCACTTTATTAAAATAACCGGAACAGCTACAAGAAAAACAATTGAGGTGTGATTGTGAAAAATATCTTAGTATTATGAAGCAGGAATATGACAAGGACAGAAATAATTATCCAGGAAGAATATACTTTTCAACTTCAATATGTGGATGAACAAGTGTCCAAACAAATAGATACAACCATAAATCACTAACGGAAGCAAGGTGTTGCAACTGGATGATGTCCTCCAACATATATTTGGTTCACAAAGAATGGAACAATTGATACACCTAGGAATGTTGGATCAGCAACATCTGCTCAATGCTTATATTACACAAACCCCAGTGATTTTAGAAATAAGACAACCATAAATGAGTTGGGGACATTACCCAACAGTGTCAAAGAGACCAACCTAAGAGAGACAACCCAGCATTCCGCGACATTACGAAAGGCGTGAAGCACACCCAGCTATATGATGTTTAATTTTGATTCAAAATGCAAATTCGCTGATTAATGGCAGGTAGTCAACATATTGCATGCCCAAACAGTTTTATAATCAGACACAACAATTAATGACATCATTAGTGACTTACATATTAATAAAAAAACGCATAAGCATGACAGTTCCATAAATCTTTAAAGATATTCAAATCATTTTCATAAAAAATTTCCACAAATGTATCAAGATAACCACAAAGACAGCGAGGCGGTATATTGTGCTATCCCTTACTGACCAAATCATGACAAATGAAAATTTGGACTAAGCATGAGTAACCTATTTAATTTTATGCTTGCAAGCATCGTATCTTATTATGGTAATCTAACAATTTGCTATAAGGGAAATGTACCTTACTATGCCTAAAGTGGAAATTACAGATTAATATGAAGACAAAAGTGGATTTGTTTCGCAAAGGTAATTATATCAAAAGTTACGAAAAGTGGTACTATGGGTACTTAGAGGTATGATGTAATCATATTATAAGTGTTCAGTATGCATATTGTCTTAAAATAAATCATGCTACATGTGGATACTGTTACGTATAATTGATTTAAGTCATTTATTTTTAAATTTGTTTGTTTGTTAGATTCAAATTTGGCATTTTAAGCTAAAGATTCGTTCATTGGGGGGGGGGGGAAGGGGCGGGGACCTGTACTTTTCAAAATAAACACCAGGTGTTGACCTCATTTCTGACCTGAGTTGTAAACAACCTTTAAAATAATTGGTTGGTTCCAAGGACATTATGGAGCTTTGCATAAACATCTTTCTATTATCAGTTGGGTACGTGAGTTTTTGAACGTAAATCTGTTCTAAAAGATTCTATAAGATCACGTGACCCCTTTCTTGTTTTACGTAAAAACAGGTATATAAATTATGTTTTGGAGCGAAATAAAGAGTAGAGCTTAGGCTGTTATAATACTAAGTTGTGTATCGTTTTGAGTTATTTTAAATTACCTTGTATTGGAAATTATTTCAATTGGTTTGGATCAAGAGGAATTATTAAGTTATTTATCTATACAAAATACACATTTATTTGCAGATAGGTAACTATATATAACTTGAACAAAAAGGTTATGATGATGCATATAAACTTTGATATATGTTTGAATTTGTTAGAAACATGAGATATAATGAACATCCCACACCTATATATATATATATATATATATATATATATATATATATATATATATATATATATATATATATATATATATATAGTCAAAATATCAAAATAAAACCTTCTGCAATTAATATTATTTGACAGTATATTAATACATATAATGTTACAATATTTCGCCGTTCTTTTCTTTCTAGACTATGACTAGCTCATGGTTTATCAACGTTTCATATTATTGTACCTGTAATTATTTTTATATTGTTGAGCATAATGTATCTACACAGCTCTCTCGGACGCAGATGATTATAAGAATTAATTTTAATCAAATAAAATTTTACACAAGAATGTTGCATGTCAAATGATGTCTGTATAACATAATTTTGCCATCAGGAGATGTTCAAATTATGCGCACTTGTTTATTTTTAATTCGGCATAACTCTGTTCTAAAATGAGAGAAATAAACAAAGCGTACACAGACTAGATCGTATTTCATTTCAACAAAGATAAGCAAAACAATCACATCATATTAAATCTTCATTTAACAAACAATAGTTGTATCATACCAAGACTTTCATATAAGAAGCACATACATAAACAATAATGAAGACTTTCTAACCACATAATTATGCAGAAAATTTTCATATAATCACAATGTCTAATTTTGTTTGTTTATGTCTATTTTGGAGTATGCTTTCCAGCCCCTTAGGGCTTCCATTTTGCAAACTCACTGATGTCTTTCACAAGAATGCATCGAATGCCACTGGGTTCATTTTATATACAAATGGTAAATGAAAAGAGTGGGTAAATACGATATATTTTAAGTTTTTTAGATATATTCCAAAAAATCGTGAATAGGGACGTTGAAATAAATATATACCAGTTCCGATATATCCTGGAAAGTTCAGATAAAGCAGCTCTAGTTCTGTCGTCTTCTATTTCAAAAAACACTCTATGATCCTCTCTATGAGATTCTTGTACCGGAGATTCTTGAACCTGAAAATAAAGATTTGTGTTGCTAACATTTACAATCCTTCCCAAGTCTTTGCATTCATTTTGCAAAGCAAATCACGAAATTACGAATGGATGAACAAATAGTCAAACATAAAACAATCTTAGCATTGCGTGCTCTAAACAATTTTTATATTTACTTTAATTGGAAACAGAAATAATTAATTCAAAGGTATTTTATTTATCTTCATATAACTAAGTAACAAAAGTGTAGTCATGTAAAATATTATAAGCTAGCTTGCTTATAAAAATAAAAAAATCCACGGGCTTTGACTTCGATCAGCGAACAAGGTGATATGACCGCTACAATTGTAAGGCGTTCAGTCAGTGTAATACTGGCGTTATAACATATGCTGTTATAATGTATATATCCGCTCGCGGTGCCGGAAATTACAACTGATATTTTCAAAACAATATACGTGTCTGTCTAAGTATAGAAATTATCTTTACGTAGCTATTTTTCATAAAATCATACACATTTGAGGGGAAAAACATTATGTCTTTTGAGAATGAACAGATGCTAACGTGTTGTTTTAAAAGCAACATATTTTTTAGAAAGTTAAATATCGTCAGGCCACTGTCTTATACTAACAGTCAATCAGTATTACAAGTTATCATCGTGGTTCTGATGCTGTGTGTATTAACTCGTCATTCCAAAACGAAATTTTGCCAATAGTTAATATGTTACTGTATATATTATTGTGTGATTACATTCAAATGGATTGAGAAAGCTTGATGTATATGTATATAAGTGCAGTGGTACGAAGCGAGTCTTAATCAGACTGTGGTATAAACTAGAATTTGATTAATGTAAACTGTATCATATGTGATATGAACTCATCTAATGTACTATATTAAACATTCAAAGCATAGATTATTATGAACAGCAAAGGCCACTTCATATCTGTGCATGTCGTACTATTGTTTTGTAAATAACTACTTATTTTAAATTCCTGCTTAACCATGCTAAATCATAAGACGTGTAAAAGCTTTCATGTATTGATTTTCACTTTGAGATGCACAGAAAGTAAAAGAGTTGCTTATCAATTACCTTGTCATCGTCATCCAAATCATAACGGCACCATTTTGCGAAATATTCACAATTGTTGAACATAATGCTGTATGTTTCGTTTAACAACTTATCTTCCATCAACGACTGTTTTGCTACAGCCCTAGCAGCAACTCGATGACCGTTAATATTTCTAGAATAATTAAATGAGATTGGTTATATTTCGCTAATTGATAATGTGCCTACATTGTAAACAAAAATACAATCACAATAGACCGTGTAAATAAGGAAAGAGCTGGGCGATCGGTTTCATTCCGATTTTGGAGTCATTCACCATCCTTCTGTTCATGTTGTAAGTGTGCAAAGGTGTTTTATCTTGTACGTATTGTTACATAGTATTCGATAAGAACAACATTAGTTTATAACGATCAATGAAGAAAGAAAGTGTGCATTTTTTTTACTATACAATTATTCTTGAACTGCTATACATTACTTGAAGGAAACAAATGGAAAATGATATCTTGACAACGTTGTGGCTCGCGGGGGGGGGTGATCGGTACATTTCCTTCTTTGAAATGTATAAGGAACGTTTCATTCATTTAAGATTTTCATATACCTTTATAATGCTTAATTTGGATTTACTGCAAATATACTGTAGGTTCCTGTCATGTGTTTCATTTAGAGCTTTGACACTTAAATTGTTTATTAAGATTTTCGAACGTCGATATCATTGCTATTTTATTTTGTTTGACTATAGAGTCGTAACAATTCGTTCACATAAAACTGTATCGGATATATAGTTTGCTGTTTGTAAAATGTGCATCTCTTGACAATATTGAACGGATATCACGAAACATTATCTCACTATTATATTAATGATTCGTGGCTATGGACCTATTTTGCGAAGATCTCTTTGTCTTTATAACAAATATTCCTTTAGACTTTATTTCATTTTATTTCACAGTTGATCATTAGATACTCTTGGTATATTGAAATAAAATATTATTAATTTAAGGGAATTATTATTATTATTATTATTATTATTATTATTATTATTATTATTATTATTATTATTATTATTATTATTATTATAGGAAGCAACATTAGTTGAAACAGTAACAACAACCATAATAATCTTAATAATAATAAAAGTGAAAGAGTACAAACTTTCCAAAAGAGTATCTTTCTAAGGCAAAATAAAAATGTCAAATAATGTACCCTTTTTCAAGGTCGATTTCGTTGCCTTTCTCATCTTTATTCTTCCTCGACCAAATGTCCAAAAGGAATAGCTTAATGCATCATCAAGGAAATAATTGTTTTTAAAATTTCTCAATATTTTGATCTTTTTGCAACGGTCTGCATGACTAGCTTGGATAACGTTATGGGGTACACGTAAAATCGGATAAATCATGTATGATAATTATGCGTATTTGAATGACAGTTTGTATGCAGTGCAGGAACTAATCTCCACAATGGTAATTATTTTCATTTCTACATAGTCATGAAAAGAGAACGTTAAAGCTTACATTTTTGTGGTCATGGAATAAATCTTTGATAACGTTTCATCCATATCACTAATTTATTCTTCCATCGTCCATTTGGTAACGATTATTTACTTGAAACAGGAAACCACAAAGACCTATAATTATACAACTTGAATTTTTAGTAGAAGATACTCCCACTATGATGTAATCTTCCTGATAATCTTCTTCAAGAACTTTATCTACAGTTAGAGAACACATTTAGTAATGTTTGATGTATAACGAATACTCATATATATATATATATATATATATATATATATATATATATATATATATATATATATATATATATATATATATATATATGCATGATTATCGATGAATTGTTTCTGCTTAATAAATGAAGTTGCATCGCTAAAAATATTGAACATTGTCTTAAAATAGCAATATATAATGTTTGATTTATGGAAGGTGTGGAAGACAATAGCTGCTAGGAGTATATCATAATAACTGGGCTGTATACAAATTAAATATAAAATGAGAAGAAAATGACGAAAGACTAAATGAATAATCATAAGATGCAGAAAGAAGAGATTAAAACTGTTTTTTGGGACATAAGATTTTAATCAAAAAATGGTGCGTGTGTCTCTGGAAATCATTTCGATTCCTTAGCAAATTGTTTAGTACAAAACATTAAAAATAAATGAATGTATTATTATTAATATTATTATTATTATTATTATTATTATTATTATTATTATTATTATCCGAAGCATTAGTTGCAGCAGTAACAAAAGCCATAGGAGTAATAATAAAAGTGAAAGCACTTGGAGAGTAGAATTGTACCATAAAAGTGTCTTTCTAAGCCGGGATAAAAATGTCAAATAATGTACCCTTTTTCAAGGTCGATCTCGTTGCCTTTTTCAGCTTTACTGTTCCTCGCAGCGTCCCAAAACGAAGTTTTCATTATGGAAGCCCCCTTTTTTGATGTTCTAAAATCAGGAGGTCCCCACCAATGGATTACTTTCGGGTCAGCATTAGCTGCATCTTTGTATATATATATATATATATATATATATATATATATATATATATATATATATATATATATATATATATATATATATATATATATATATATATATATACACAAACACACACACACATCTTTGAAGCATATTTTATTTGTATTTAAGCAACATATTAAAAGTTATCAACAATCCTAATGTTTTACAAATATTGACTTCCGGTCGTCCTTAAAGTGGGTCATGTACATTCGCAACCTATCAGCTGTTACAGTTTCAACCTGTATAAAATCATACATATAACATCTGGATAAACCAAGCGTGGCAATAGCAAATGTTGCTAGTGATAAATTTACCATTATGCAGCATAATCATAAAAGCATAGCCAGAGGAACATGTCCTACACGTGCGAGTGATACTACGAACAAAAACAAAAGCCCTGGTAATAATTTGACTAATAGAACTCTAGTGTCTTAGAGCATCCTGTCCTCCCTATACAAAGATGGAATATTACTAAACTTACTGTATTGGATATTCATTTACTATATTATTATCATCTGGACATTATATACAAAAAGTAATAAGGCAATGCAGTTCTACGTTTGTCTACAAGAACCTTTTAAACTGAATCTTTAGCGAACTTAGGACGATACTATTTAATGTAAATTATTGGGTCAATACAAGATTTGTAGTTTGAAAATAGCTCTTTTAAATGCCACTTTACCTGTATCGTCTTCAGTTCCAATGTAAACAGCCCAGTGGTAGTAGAAGAGTCGTGGAAACTTGATCAAGTCTCCTATTTTCAATGTTTTCAGGAATTGTAAATTATGCTCTTTAACAACCTTGTCATCTGTTGACGTTTGATCTGAAAGTAAAGGCTGAAAAAACTCATTGTATTTCCTATTTACTAACACCACATATTATATGACTATAACGCTTATAATGTTTCGTACATTCATACTACATACTCGTTTGATTAGTTTTCATTTTCAGAGCAAATCTACTATACTAGAAGAGCTTTGTTTTTGACAATGAGAAACAAACGTCTTGTATTTCATAATAAAGTAATTAAGAGAGAAAACTAATACATTTTTACCAACCAATTTAATATCTGTTCGCCTAATGTCTCTTGGTAAATTAACTGCTTTTTACATTTAAATGATTTTATAGTGTCACAACAGTTACAAAAAAATATTGTATATGTTGAAGTGTTAGGAATATATATCCATAACTTGCAAACGATTCCAAACTACCCTGAAATGTATGTTATCCCCGTAAAAGTACTTCAAGACATGTTTCCTCCATAATGACAAGATAGTTTTCGTTATAGAAAGCATAAATATGTAAACTGGACGGATTCATTCTTCGTGCATAGGTAGTCGTATATATGGCAAAATAAGTTACTTAACCCTTTTTTGTAGAAACATGTCAATGAGGATGTGCTAACATGTTTGTCAGATAATCCCCTATTGAACACATTGCTCAGAAACTGCAGAAGCCTGTACAGAAAGAGAATCTCTCTCTCTCTCTCTCTCTCTCTCTCTCTCTCTCTCTCTCTCTCTCTCTCTCTCTCTCTCTCCATATTTAGGGCCGCCAATGCCTTTATATATATATACATACATACATATATATATATATATATATATATATATATATATATATATATATATATATATATAATCGTTGCAGTTGCATTAGTGGATACATGAAGGGAAGATTGCCATTGGTCAGAACATTATTATGTAATCAGACGAAATTGCGTTTTGTTCTTTATGAACTATAAGGGGATCAACTTTATGCTATCTTCTATAAATATTGTCACGTGCAAAGTAACTAACGTACATATTGAACTGGAAGATTTACATACTGCACTATGTTAAAACAAACTAAAACTGGTAGGGTTATATTTTATTTATAAAAGTGAATACATTTATTTCAGAGAGTCACATAACAGTTTTATACTATTGTTGTCTTTTATTAATATAAATAATTCTTGTTTTGACTCGATTTAAAAATGATTAGCTGGGAAACTCAAAATCTGTCGAGAGCATTAGGGCTACAACACCTTCACTGCAGCTCCTTACAAATTAATTTAAAACTATTTATAAATGGGTATAAGGATTAGAAGAAGCAGGGTTCAAAGCCGAATATAACAATAATTGGATTCACAGTCATAAAATGTAAGACGCCGACCTTGTCAGTTGCGATGTGGGGTGGGAGGGAGGTTCTCTACACACATCATCGTAACCGTTAGTGTAATGTAATTTAAATTATATATATTTGCAATTATAAGAATCGAAAGTTGTTTTTTTTTCTGTGTTTATCGTGGTATAATTCGAAATAAATAATGATTACATCAGCGGCTAAAACTGATAATAGAATGGACTATGGAAACGTGGAGATTTGGTCACATGGTGTGCTAAGCTCGCATTATACTGTCAAAACCGTGGAAAGAACTGGATCAGTTTAGCGCTGGAAAGCAAACGTCAGGCCTCCATATTAATGAAAATGTATCGCCTTTCGTTCGTTATGACTCCTTCAACATAATGTCCACACCATTTTAAGCTTAAAAAAATCGCATATCTAAACTAAGGATTCCATATATTTTAGGACAATAGGAATGGCATTTTTATTCAAGGTATTTCCATCTAAAATACTACATGCTGCTACATATAAACAAGCAACATATTATATTGAGAAAAGATGCAATTTTTGTTAGAATTGTTGTTTCATTGAAATTATTGTCTCGTAGTAAGAAATATATATTACTGTGGTTATTATGGTTATTGGTTATTTACTCACATCGCTAGTAACAATAAACCCAAGTCCTACGTCGTGATCTTTCTTTCTTTCTTTCTTTCTTTCTTTCTTTCTTTCTTTCTTTCTTTCTTTCTTTCTTTCTTTCTTTCTTTTTTGTTTTCTTTCTTTATTTCTTTATTTCTTTTTTCTCATTTTGTTTTCTCATTTTGTAATTTTCATTTTTTTCTTCTATTTTTTCTTCTTATTTCTTTCTTTTTTCTTTCTGTTTTCTTTTTTTCTTTCTTTTTTCTTTCTTTCTTTCTTTCGGTTTTCTTTCTTTTCTTCTTTTTCTTTCTTTTTTCCTTTCTTTCTTTTCCTCTTTTTCTCCATCTCTCTTTCTCTCTCTGTCTGTGAGTAAAACAATTTTCATATTACAAATAACTAGGAGAATCACATTTGTTAATTTGCTCGTACTTTTCATATTTTTTTCACAATTTGCTTGCGTATGCATTCGGAATATGTGCTACCTTACAGTTTATGCACGTGTAAAAAAAATAACTTTCATTTGTTTTGTTATTTAAATGAAAACCGGATTCTAATACATATGAATGACGTTATTAGATTTGATGTTCTTAATTTAAGGCACATAAATCAATTTTGATGAATATATTGTTTGTCCAAGATCTGATATCATTATTTTTTTCTCCATTGATCTATTAATGTATCTCTCTCTCTCTCTCTCTCTCTCTCTCTCTCTCTCTCTCTCTCACACACACACACACACACACCTATTTAGGCTGAAGCGTGTATAATTACATATAACTGTATACAATCCTATCTATGTAAATTTAATATCGATCGCATGAAAAGGTCTTATTAAAAATTTTGAAAACATTTAGCCAAATCCCATTTGTTAACATTTATGGCATGTTTACCTTCATTCGAATAACGTTAGTCCTCCAATGAACAAACATGAGCTTGTCAAACATTAATACTGCAGGCAATAGTTTAATGCAACACGTAATATTGCATTTATTATTTGTGTTCAGCTTTGGCTAGACTAAACAGAGACAAAAATTGAATGACAATTAACAGTACGCTTGTTTTTTGTGATTATTTAGTGGTGCCTATATAGAGTGCGTGTGTGTGTGTGTGTGTGTGTGTGTGTGTGTGTGTGTGTGTGTATGTGGTTTGGATTTTTAACTTATCTTTAAAATAGTCAGTCATATCGCTACGATGTCAGCAGTATGACAATTTATAGTGATGTAGCACTGGGGAATTATGCTGCATACATTTAGCATCATGTCCCACCTATTCACATTATCTCGACACTAACCTCTTAATGCTGAGTGCCAAGCGAGGCAAGCTGCTAGTACCATTTCTATAAGTTTTTGGTATGTCTCGGCTTGAGTTCGAACCCGCTACCTCCCGCATAAAGGCGGGCTCTCTAACACAGTGTCACCGCAGCCGTGGCTTACTAGATAGTGACTAAATTTTAAAAAATGGGAACAACTTTTTCTTTTCTTACTTAAAATACACGCTTTTACATTTTTAAATAGGTTGTTTTTGTTTTAGGGTTTAAGGCCTATTTTGAGTACAAGAGAGACCAGTATAAATGGTGGACGAAGAATCCGGGAAAACCCCGGAAAGTACCACCAACCCACGAGAAGTTAATGACAAAATTTCTCACATTCCCACAACTGGCCGAATCTGAGATTCGACCTCACGCAGACATAGGTTAGATGGCAATTATCCTTAACGGTGAGCGTTTTAGACAACTCTGCCACTCGGGGCCCTTTTGAAATAGGTAGGAATAATTATATGCAAATGAAAATATTTCGACTTAACTAATGCATATTTAACTCTAAAACATCCTACAATACACTTCCTGTTTTGATTATTATCTATATGTCTCATTTTTTGCTCGTTGCACTTGTTCGTTGTATACGCATGTGCATGGAGAAAAAAAAAACAAACAAATACGTAGTGTGTGTGTGTGTGTGTGTGTGTGTGTGTGTGTGTGTGTGTGATTTGTTTGTGCTTGACTTAGTATTATTTAACAGTATGCATAGAATGGTTGAGAATGATTTTACATACATACATACACACACATATATATATATATATATATATATATATATATATATATATATATATATATATATATATATATATATATATATATATATATATATATGTATATATATATATATATATATATATATATATATATATATATATATATATATATATATATATATGTATATAGCCGCCCCCGTACCTGCCCCCCCCCGACAGACACACACACACACACACACTTGAAGCACCATTTACTTACTGTTATCATTTTACTTTCAATGTGGTATCCTATTTACCTCTTTCACTCTTAATACACACACACACCATACATAAACACAAACACACGATAGCACATAATATATAAAGATGCACTTATGTTCAGTTATTTCATCTCCTAATTTCTGCCCCCATATTTCAAACACTGAACAACGCTCACGCGCAAAACCGCATGAAGATTGCATGGACACAATTTTGGTCTGCGAATGAAAATTTACCGATGCGGTAACTCACAAAATGCTTGATTTTCTGATTGAAACATCTTCCACAATAATAATAATAATAATAATAATAATAATAATAATAATAATAATAATAATAATAATAATAATAATAATAATGATGATGATGATGATGCTATTAATACTAATTCTAATACTGCTACTACTAATAATAATGTTAATAATAAATAAATAAATAATAATCTTACTCTAAGAAATGATATATTCATACAAACTGGGTATATTTTACAGAATATAATGATAATTTGGTATATTAATCCTTGCCGTTAAACGTATATTCCAGCTTTATACTCTTACAAAACTTCTATAAACAATTACTGCAATTAAAAATAAATGAATAATTTTCTTTTCTTTAACACAAGGCAATGTGTCTTAAATGTTTAACATATTTTCATACATAAGAATAGATTTTCTTGTGCAAATGTCTGGAACACAGTCTTCAGTTATATTTTCCCGGCTATGAACTATCGTTTACCGTAGCTTTGAGATGAAAACACTAGAAACAGCAACTTCTGCTGGCTTGGACGCATTTCAATCAATCAATACTTTTTATGGTAACGATAAAAGTAAGTAATATATACTGTTTCTCGATGCATTCTTTCTCTTTAAGTCCATTTTGATGATAAATGTCGGACTGATATGCAAATATGAACTGTAATGGGAATTTGTATATGCAAAAAGTTACATAGCTATCATAATTCAGGGTGATTTGGATTTCACCCCATTTGTTAAGTTGATCATTTGCGATAATTTGCTCAGAATACCTTTTTTCCCCTCAATAATCTTTGTTTCATCACGTAACAACTCTGTTAGGAAAACTCCGCTTACCCGAAAATGCCTGTTGCTAATTGATACATTTTAACAGCAGACGGATATAGTTATAGACAATGTGAAATATGAAATAAAATATTCAAGTTCTGAGAACCAACGCATTAGTAACAAACTATCGTGACAAGACTTGTATCAGACATTTATCTCTTTTTTAGCTTAGCTTTACAACTACTGATTAGATTTGTTACATTGACAACGCATAAAGTTCACGAAGCAGTTGCAAAAATGGATATGCTTTATCGCAGAGATCTCAAACAATGATCAGTACTGCATTTAATTATACTACGGCTGGAGTTGAGAAAATATCTAGCCGCATCCATACACACACAGACATACATATACACTTTATGTAAACTGAGAAAGAGAGTGGTCCGTCCCTGTAATTTATCATTAAGTTAATCAAATAAATATCAGTTTGCACGCATATGTTTACCATTATTAATTGCCTTACCAAGAATGAGCTTTGATTTGTCCGTGACATTAGAAATTCCTTCCGATGACGTCATCTGAGGCTGTGAAGATGGTAAAATAAGAATCATTAGAATTGTTTCCACCGTCAAGAGAAGTAAACTATCTTGATTAAACGCATATTTTAACATAGTGTAAAGAAACATACCGTAGGACAAATGGTTATGATTATGATAGAAGCAATGTGTGGAAGCGAGATATTTTCGACACCAAGAAAATTCCCAAGACATTTCAATTCCAGCTATGGAACAACTGTACCATATTTCATGCATTTTTCAAACAAGCAACTAGAACATTGCTAATGGTAATTTCCACTAATCACACGGTTATTCATTGATGTCTGCAACTAAAGAAGATTCCAACACACCGCTATATGGTCGAAAATTGATGTCAATAGTTAGTCATAATAAAGAAAACACTTTTATTAAGTTAATAAAGATGTGCTAATTTTATTAAATAAATCAAATTTATAACACGCTGTACATTTGTATAAAACAACCGATTGTTTCTAAACAATATTTAGCACATTGTTTATTTTCATTCCCAGTAACCACACGGTTATTAATTACGAATGGCGTCTGGAAATAAGAATCAAAACAAACGCTGGCGCCGAACCAATATGAAAACAGTTAAACAGTAAATTATAATTAAAGACACTTTTATAAAGTCAATGGATGGACACTAATTTTAAATAAAGATTAAGAGGTATAAAAGTCAAACGAACCACAAACTGCTAATTTGTAGATAAGACCCGACAATATTTCATCCAAACCTATTTGTATCTTAAGCATTAATAAAGGTGTTTAGTATGCTTGTGTTAATATTTCGACTAATTTATATTAAAGTTTATATTTGTGACCTTCTTACCAGATATATTTTTGTACAATACTAACTGAACTGTCTTAATTGTGACAATGGTGTTTTATCCTCGTCTAAAATGCCATAGCCATGTCTGGCATCGCCAAAATGGCAGCATCGCATCTACGATACTGGTAAGTGTAATGATTCATTAGCTTTTAATTTTTTTGCCCTTCCTAGCTTGAATATTTGTTTTAATTAATTAATTAATTTATTAATTTTTTTTATTTCTGAATTTTCTAGTTGAGAATGAGTATCATTGATGCGCTTTCACATTGATACATTTTCTATATAAAAAGATATATTAAAAATGATTATGTTCCTTCATGCTGACCAACTTAATACAGTTCTAGAATTTCAATATTTTTGAATATAATGTAAATAATTAAATATCTAATAAGTTCATGATCATCAAAAAACTGCTAACGAAATTCACAATTTCAGACTGACACAAGCATTGTTTGAAATATTTGAGAAGTATTCAATCTCTTAAATACAAATATTTTATGTTCTGTGTCTTCAACTGTAGCATGAAGTTGGTGGTGAAATATTTATTAAACTAAAGCATTACTACGATTACAGATACATACAAATTCTTAATATAATTTAAACTTCCGAAACAATTGTGTATTTTATGGTTGATATTTATATGATAGCAAGGATACAAAATTGGTTGAATTGCTTCGAAAAATAAGTCAATTATTTCTAGAATAAATGAAACCTAATGTTTCTCAACATTCCTATTATTCCACTGCGACTATAAAAGAAAATCTGTCAAAGTTTGTACTTAATTGTTTTTACCTGTAGGAACAGGAAGCTGAATGTTGTGTAGTCTGGAACCAAGCTATTGCCAAAGAATTTGGCGGTTTTACTTTTATTGTAATCTCTAGTAGAGAGGAAAGCCAGCTTCGAAGTTAGAATAATTACTAGACCTATTTCAGAAGATTGACGGAAACATCCGAACTTGTATGATAGCACATTCCATTTTCCATAAACGGCCGTAGCATCTCTAGACTTCACAGTTCATGACCTTAGCAAAATCAATGTCTCCTTGTGACGTAATCAGTCTAACCATCATCCTAAGAAAACAATTAATTACTCGGATGTCGCTGAGCAAACATTTTGTTTTGTTGAATTTGCCTGATAAATCTTGTATAATGTTAAAGAATTTGCCTGATAAATCTTGTATCATGTTAAAGAATTTGCCTGATAAATCTTGTATCATGTTAATGAATTTGCCTGATAAATCTTGTATCATGTTAATGAATTTGCCTGATAAATCTTGTATCATGTTAATGAATTTGCCTGATAAATCTTGTATCATGTTAATGAATTTGCCTGATAAATCTTGTATCATGTTAATGAATTTGCTAACTATGACAAGGAAATTTTTTAAAAATAAGTTTATCAATGTCAGACTTCTTTTTGTATTTAAGCAACAATCACAAAATTTATTAATGATGTAAATTTATGTTACAACAGTAATGAAGGGGGCACTTTATGGACATTGGGAATTACAAAGACAAAACCCTCTGGACACATTTACAGACAAGATTTATACGCGCCCGTGACTCTTTGGCGCCGCCGTTTCGGCGCGACCGTTTTGACGAAACCTTTTTGACACAGAACCGTTTTGGCGCCGGCCATTTTGGCTCCGGCGTTAAGGCGTGCCAATTACCTACATAGTTTAAATACTATGTAAGTTAGACTAATTACCTGTCACATCGTGCCAACAGACAATAACATCGCACTAACCTACCGTATTGAAACCGATAAGGTATGTTATCACGACAATTATAACTCCACGAATGACGCTAATCTACGCTGCGAATTCATTGTAAAGCAGCTGTTACGTACTACATTTATTGCGAAATGATTCGAATGATTCTTGAATACTTTGATAAACTATGTTTTAAAAGTAAACGTTTTCTTTTATGTGCCAACAATGTACTTTTTTATATTGAGAAAAAAGTTCATGTTAATAAGCGCCAAAACGGCCGGCGCCAAGACGGCTCCGAGTCAAAACGGTCGCGTCAAAACGGCGGCGCCAAAACGACCTGCTTCGGATTTTAACGAACCCCTGGGCACGTTTACAGACAAGCTCTACACCGGCAAAAGATTGGGCTTGTATACGAACAAAGAAAAGTTGGGGTTTTATAAGATTAATATGAATGGGGCAGTTGAGGTGACGTCACGGTACCTGACATTGGCAACAACGTTGCAATTGGCTAACCTCAACTGGGCCAAACAGCAAACAGTCACAGCAGTTGACAGGTAGCTGGTTGCGGGTAAGTTCAGCTAGTTCAGTGGGTAGCGGGTTTAGGATAGCGGGTGGCGAGAACGTTCAGCTTGTACAGCGGTAAAACTATAGGAATAAAAACGCTTGGTGGGGCGTTTAAACAAACAAATACACAAATCAACAAGGACACGTACATATGACAAAATCAATGAATATCTTTTCGAGGCTACGGAGTGACCATCAAAAAGGGTCTATGGGTTTATTCTTCTTCTTTGTTTTTAAACTCTTCTTTTGGTCCACCAACGTTTTCTTGTCGCGCCTTACAGTCTTCATCTAATTATTCCCCTCTTTATTCTTCTCCTTGCCGTTTTACTTTTCTCGTTCTCCTCTTCTTTTGATAAGTTTTCATTCCATGCTCTCATTCGTTTTAAAGAAAACAACTGTGATAATGTGTGGCGATCATGGCCAACCACCACCATTTGTTGGTTTATCTCCGAATGATTGGCTGATGAAATTTGTAGACTATTATGAAGACATTAATACTGATCACAGATCACTTGATAAAGAATTAAGTGAATTTAAGAAATTAATCAGAATACAACCGGATAAAATCCAGTGTGAAATAGCGCGTGAAATAATTTCAGAAACCACATTAAATGATTTTTGGGAAGCGTCTAGACCAAACGATTTGATACTGGCAAGTAGAAAGATAATCAGAGACACACTTCAAATGAAGTTATTTAAAACACACAAAGAAAAATTCGCAACACTTCCAGTGCCATTGTGTTATAGGCCTACGGATACACGAAGACAGAATATTGAAATTGATATTCCAGGACAGACTGAGAAGCAGATTCTCGTGTTAAATGATATTGTGTCGGATGATATCAGTGTTGTGGGAGATGCATTGCGTGCTGATAAATCCCCATGGACGCTAGGATACGCAATGACGATACATTCTTCGCAGGGATTGATTATATTTGGATCGTAGATGATCACATCCAGTGGTCAAATTTAGTTTACTTAGCAATATCCAGAGTACGAAGAATAAATCAACTTTGAATAATTGCTTTAGATGCTAATGACACCACAGTCAGTGATATTGTCAGCGAGGATGTAATCAGAAAAAAACTCGCTGTTTATAAACAACAGGATAAAAAAATAACAGAAAGTTTGATATTGATGCTGATTTTATAATCACACTAAAACAACAACAGAATAATCACTGCGCGAGTTGTAATTGTATAATGCGTTGGTGTTGGTCGGATAAAGATCCTCGCCAATTTACCGTAGACAGAAAAGATAGCAGTGTTGGTCATACCAAAGATAATGTGATGTTGACTTTTCTTGAGTGTAACAGACGCAGAGGTGCTAGTTAAGACCACGCAGTGGTAATTGAGTATCCTAGGGTATCACTTGTAACTATTCCCGTGTAAATCCGCGCTGAGGAAAAGTTGAATCTAATCTATAGATTGCAGGTCTACCCGTGCATCTTGTTATGTTAGACATTTTTTGTGCAGTGACACTCCAGATAGGATCAGTAGCTCTTTTTGTACCGCCTTCAAGCTCTCCTGGTTCATATAAATATCTCACACTGACATTGCAGAGTATTCGTTGTTTTGAAAAATCATTTTGTGGTTTTTGTTCACGAACTGACTTCTTTTGTATGGCGTTAATAGGTTTCATATTAATTGTTCGAGTAATTGCATTATTTAACGCGATAATTACACCCGGTAATCTCTTGACCCATTCACGAGATCGTGTATCCTGGATAAATTCCTTCGTGTATTGATATCCAAACAACCGTTCAGCAAGTGTCCGATTAAATCGTTCAATAATTGCCTGATCGCGATGTAGTGCAGTATGTCCTCGTCTGATGATGACATTATGATGCTTCATTGTTGATAACACTGCACCCTGTAATTCTTTGCCAGGATCAACTTGTAATAGATTTGGCCACTGCAGAGGACCTCGTCGATGAATCCTTTCAAACGCAGAAGCTACTTCAGTTGATGACTTCGTATCTAGCGGCTCTGCTTGTTTATATTTACTCGCAACATCAACTACGGTTAGCGCATACTTGTGTGTTTATTAACAGTATCATGTGGCAGAAATAATATATCAGCTTGATGAAGTTCATTAGGGACGCTGACATAAAAAAATGTGAGAAGTTAATTTGTTTAGGTGGTGGTAGATAAATCTGCCATATCGCCTGTTTGGATAACCAATCCGCCGCGGTGGTGTTTTTCACTTTTGCGGCGTTAGCGAGTTTATCGATTGCTGATTTACCCCTTGAGTATCCTCTTGGAGAATAATAAATAGATTCCATGTTATTAATTACCAGCATCCAGCATTAATTTACTTTTCATCACCGATTTTATCAACCATGAAGCTAATTTTTCTTTGAAGGACTTATCAGTGATATAATTTAACGCATGAATCAATTTCACATCTGCGACATGTCTGTGTTGCAGATTGCTGCTTTTATAAGCAACATCATGAGCATGACATGCCTGATCAATAGCGTTTATTGGATATTCACCGGGTCGGAGTTGGTTTTCATCATCGCGTTGGATATCGAGTCTGGTTCCAGGTCCACAATAACTATACCCTGGAAGGTGTTTTTCTCCTGGATATTTTGTCCATGGAATCCCAGGAAGTTTTGTTAGTTTGGCTGCAATATCACCTCCCTTTTCTAAAAAACAAATCTAAATTTTGTATACTGCATCGTTCACATTTGCCAGTGATAACTTCTCTGTTATTTTTAGTTCTAACAGGCATTGGGTCTATTGTTGGTGTACGTGTCCTACATTTCACACAATATAGATCCATAATTTATTTATAATAACATGAATGTAATTGATTTTTCGGCGACAAAAACACGAGAATCCGTTAAGCATAATGCAGCGCTACCAAATTCTATTCGCATGATTATAATTGGACCATCTGGAAGTGGCAAGACACAGTTGTTACTTACTTTGATAACGAGATGGATGAAATGGGATAAACTATATTTGGTAGCCCCAAGTGTAGATGATCAGCGATATTACGAGGTGTTAAAAGATTTTAACGAGAAAGCAAAATCGGAAATCGATGAGGATATTATTGAATTTATAACCGATATCGAGGAAGCACCGAACATTGATGTTATTGATGGAAATATTAACAATTTCGTCGTATATGATGATGTGATGCTAGACAATTAAAAAAATCGCACTAGGATATTTTCCAGAAGTAGGCATAAAAATACTGATGTGATATATATATCACTCAGACATATACACAAATACTAAAAGTGATCAGGGATAACTGTAATATTCTTACTGTATTTAATGGAGTTGGCACACATACGCTACGAAATATTCACCATTCACCAAATATTCGGTTAAAAAAATTATTTTATCTGAAATAGTTTGTCTCGTAGAGGTTTGAAACCTCGGTTTATTTACTCTCTCTCCGTAGCAGCCTTATTTGTGTGTGAAATAATTTCGGTTCGAAATAGTTTCGGTTTGTCTGAAATAGTTTCGGTCTCCGTAGAGGCATTATTTTTGTTTGAAAACATAGTCTGTCCACCCTCTTTGCTGCTGCTTTTCAATTCCGCCATGTAGTTGTTGTCGGCATATGTTCTTCCCACCCACCCAACCCCACACGATGACACTGGTTAAACATATCATGTCTTGAGTAGTGTTAATTCGGACTAGTCACTTTTTATGTGTTGCGAAGGTTGTCCACTGATACCGAGGGTCGTGAAAGGTATCGCTTTTCCACCGGTGCTATTTTGAAACTTGTCGTTGGATTGCCGTACGTGTTGAATATTTTTTATGAATTTTTAAGGTATCAGTTCCAATGGGCTGCTAAGCTCGATTCGAACGGGGGACATCAGACTATCGTGATATGGGAAAGTCTCTAGTGATCGTCTTTTTCAGCACATTGGTGATGAACTCTCCTGCATTCTTCACAATGTACGTGAAGGACTTGGTACTACATTTTCTGAAGGAGCGCTTTTCTGAATGTGATAGTACTTTTCACGGCTTACTTGTGACATTTGTGGAGTTACGTTTGGTGTAGACTCTCTGGGTCTGGATTCTGGCTCCCTCATGTCATCTTCAAAATTGCAGGCATGAATCTGATCCAAGACTTCAGCTATTGTGCGAGGCGACAGGTCACGTTTCTGTCATTTACTTTCTTCTTCCAAAAAATAATGCGATCGTTTCATCAGTGCCTTTCCTCCCAGTAATAATTACACTCTAAAGCATACCATAATGATGAAAGAGCCAACACAAATCGAACTTCTGCACTTTACGAGGTGTCATACAATAGTACCTTTCAGACAAGTTGACGGTCTCATCCCAACTCATTTTGAGTTAAAGTCAACATACGTGCTATATCTGTTAGAAAAAACGTCATTGTGCTATCGAATGTCCAGACCGTCTAAAAAGCAAAATGAGTGTCAGAAGAGACAAAAGTAAAGATACCCTGTTAAAACTGTATGGAGAAACGACACTACCATCAATAGCAACAGGGGCAGGATTTAAAGGGTTTTGAACAGGAAGACGAAGAGGTACCTTTCAAGAAAGAAGAACAAAGACACGTCAAGAAGGAGGCGCAAATAAGACGAGACGCAAATGTGGAAGAAGATGAGTAAAATCCCGTGAAAGCGAAGAAATTCAACTAAAGAGAGAGTGATAAGACAGACATATAATAAGTCTATGAACGTTTTAAAGTGTTGTGTTATAAATTTAATTGTAAAATGTGTACCAAAATATTCCAGCCATTAAAACGTATGTGTCTCATGGTTTTGAGCTTTTAGAATCAGGAACTACACTCATACACTCAATGACACAAATTCCATGATAGGGAAAAATAAGGATTTTGAGTTTTAACTGATTTTGGCAAAATGAATACTATTTATTTTCGAAAATAGTTGGTGGCCTTGAAAATTACCGTCGCTTTGTTCTTTAAAAATAACAAATTCCGACAGGAGAAGTAATGATTTATAACCGTTATGTTTCTTTGCCACGGCCAAGGACTACTCCTTTTGATGATTTGGTGGAAATCACTAGGGTCTTTGTCTTAGGCGTAGTAACATGGTTGGGCGGTTTGTTTTGGAAAGGTCTTTGACACTTGTTTCGTACTAAAGAAGTATGATACTTTTGTTTGAGACTCTTCTTAACTGCCAAAATGTCTATAGGTACCATCACCGTTTAACTATCATCATCCAACTATTCTCCCAGACCTTGTTTCTTTACGTATGCTTCTTTTTCCTGTCGTTTTCTTCTTGCTCTTCTTCTTCTCGCTGTTACTGTTGAAGGGGAAAATCTTGTTCGTCTTCTCTCTGCATTTACCAAAAACATTTCCTCTTTTTTCTGTTTCTTTAAAATCATCGACTTGTGATAAGGAAGGAGAATGTGGCGAAGGTGCTTGAACCGGTACAAATTCTCGCGCAAAAGAGTTTCGATCATGTTCTAATCCTAACGCATCGATTCACTGCGCAGAGCCGCTAGCGCACCTATCTGTAATTTGACGTCAGAGGTAGCTCTGTTCGGATTGGACGACAGACTCCGCACTGTTACTGAATTTTGTGACGCATATTAAGATTTCTGAAAACACGCAATAACTTTCGATACGTTCTTCCACTATAAATTAACGTGGTTCACTTTCTTCCCTTCACCTGTTCTCGTCAGAAGATGTCGTCAAACGTAGAATTGTCTTCCCTCGTATCGTCGATGCTGTTCCGAACCGGTTACCCATGTATGTAAAATCGCCATGGACAATCATCAAGATCACCGATACGACAGAAAGATCTATGAGGAGAGGCAAGGCTGTCTAAGTCGAGTTCTCAGCTACAGTCCAGAAGTCAGAAAAAGTTTGTGGAAGAGAAGAAGACATATGCGATGCCCTCCATGTAAAAAGACTGGTATTGACGACAAACAATGGCCTTTAATAGGGCCAATTCATTGCTTCGAAGATATTCAATCTCTCTGGCCTAAAATTTGTTGTAGTCGATTTAATATTTCTTGCGTGATAAAATTAGGGCTGCCACATTGACTATAAATAAATATTTATTCCCGTTTGCCTAAAACAGTCTTAGGCGATGTTATATTTTATGTGTGATAGATTTGTGTGTATAAATCTATGTATGTGTCATATGTCAATATATATATGTATCCATTTAGATGTTCCGCCAATTATTCCCCGCCAAGCGTTCAATCCAGTTCTTTTCCGTTCCGGGCAAGCATTGTTTTAGCCGAATGGTTTCACCGCTAAACTAGTTAAACTTACCCACAACCCGCTAACCACCGCATTTTTTACCCGCTGTCTCCGTTTGCTGTTTGACCCGATTCAGGTCAGTCCCTTGCAACATTGTTGCCAATGTACAGTGCAGTGACGTCACCACACCTGTTCCATTCCTATTAACCAAGTTTGCTTGTCTGTATATACGCCCATCCTTATCCACGCATAAATTGTGTCCGAACACGTGAGCAGGGGGTTTTGTCTACGTAATGAATTACACAAACCATTTAATACCTTTATGTTTCTTAGATATTACTTGGATACTAAAACAAGCATATATATTTATATTGATTTGTTAATAAGAGTGATAGTCCATATGCAAAGTATTTTATTTCATATAAATATATATCATGAAAGAATTGTTTAATGAACCATCGGCATTGTTGAATGTTAGCTCCAGTTTAATTCCTCATAATATGCATATGAAATGCATATATATATATATATATATATATATATATATATATATATATATATATATATATATATATATATATATATAAATATATATATATATATATATATATATATATATATATATATATATATATATATATATATATATATATATATATGCACATATGCATGTATATTTCTTTAAACGAAAATCGGAAATATACGCGTAGCCCAGGGTTTCATTTACAGCGTACATTTATTAGTACACCTTTACGCTGGAATAAATAAATACGATCGTTTAAATGGAATCGTCTAAAGAATGGGATTCCGTTGATGGAATGCATCAGTAATAGGTATGCTACAAGGATTTTATTTCAAACTACTTTGATTGGTCGTTAGCAATAGAATAATCGATGTAATAAATTATTAATTTTACTTGAACTTTAGTAAATTGAGTTTGCATCATGTGGTAAAATACAATGAGTAAAAGCATACGAATGTGCACTAATGTGCGTCTTTTCCCAAGGGTTACTTTACATGTACTTGCCCACTTTTATCCTGTACAGTGATTATATGACGTTACGACAATACGCGATATTCAAAGAAATACTCGCATAAGCGACGTTGCTAATAACAGGGTTATATTTTCGAAGTCCATCAGGTAATGGCATGTATGTACGCACGCACATACGCACATGTATGTATGTATGTTTGTATGTATGTATGTATGTATGTATGTATGTATGTATGTATGTATGTATGTATGTATGTATGTATGTATGTGTGTGTGTGTGTGTGTGTGTGTGTGTGTGTGTGTGTGTGTGTGTGCGTGCGTGCGTGCGTGCGTGCGTGCGTGCGTGTGTGTGTGTGTGTTTGTGTATTCAATGCATGATTTAGGCATAAAAAATATGGAAATTATTCAGCCTGACGGAAATTTTCAATCTTTATTGCAAAGTTTGTAAAATACAATAGTCCATGACGTATAAGACCACCACAATTATTACATTACACATATTGTTTTTTTCTTGCATATGTATTTTTCAGATAAGAAGACAAAAATACAGTTAATTCTAATGTGGAACTATCATAACTATTACTTGATTACACAATATGTGTGCATGTATGTGTGTCCAACTGACGAGTTCGAGAGATACAGTTTGAAATGATAAGCAAAGTTCGACTGATTGAGACGATTGCGGAGAAAATGTTTTGTTACGGAGGATGATAGTTTATAGAGGTCTTTGTATCTTATAGAAATTATGGGACTTCGTTCGTTCAGTTATTGCGTATAACCTTCGTAGGTCACTATCATGGGTTTGTATAGCTGATTGAGCATGTGTAGATAAAGTCCAGTATATTACACCCATACGGAGGGTTATGAGCGTTGACAAACTGTGGCCAGAAATTTACTTTGGAAGCACTATACATAAAGTATTTCCCCCTTTTGATAACTTTACCAAATAAACCTTTGTCTTTCAAATAATTATCCTTTGTACAAATCCAGTCACAGTGTTTCAAATAATTATCCTTTGTACAAATCCAGTCACAATGTTTTCCAACAACTTTCAGGTTCTTCAAAATTCATCACTTGTACATCTGTCTTAATACATTCGATCATTTTGTCAGCTAAATTCCATCATTGGAGTATTTAAGACCCGTTGAAATTTGATTCCGTAGTCAGAAAGCGGGTGCACACAAGCAAGGAGACAACAGAGCGTGTGAAGTTCAAATTTGTTGGGTATATCACTTTGAGATTTTTGTTGCTACTGTTGTTAATGTTGTTGTATGTAACGCTATTTCTTAGCAAACTATAGGCTCTGCATGGCGGAAAGTATAACCAATGGAGAAAGAACCAGATAAATCCCCTGAAAAAACTGCTGGCGTACGAGAAGCTACTGGCAAGCTTTCTCACGTACCTACATTATCAGTTCCCAGGACTGGAACCAACACAGATAAATTTCAGATGGCAGTGATCCGTGATTGGTTTTAACTACTCGGCTAATCAGGGCCCCACAACCAAGTTAAAGAATCAATATAGCAAGATATGGACAGTATACTGCAATTTTATATTCACTTACGTACATTATTTAGCATTTATTCTAGAATTATTTTATCGCATTAACAATTTCGCTAGTTAACAAAGTTTAGGACACATCTAGCTAACACTGCAATTTATGTAAAATGAAAATTCTTCAATTTTTCTTATTTTTCTAACATTAGTAATTTCTATACTTCTGTATTCCATAGGGGATCAAGTTTTGTAATATTACGCCAGATACCCCACGAAACTACAAGTAGTCGTTAAAAAAAATATCGTTCAAGGGAGATAACTCTTATATATTGGAAACCTTCATAAATATGTTTTCTCCCCTGTTCCATTTGCGATCCCCGTAATTCCAGTCAACATTTTCTTTCCAGTCAACATTTTCTTCAAGATATTTAAGTGATAAAGTGTGCTCAATATTTTCTAATAGTATCATTATACAAATAGAGAGAACCATCAGTAGTATACACGCCCATCAACAGATTCATTAAGGAAGGACTCTAGTCTCATAAAGTGGCGTAGCGTGGATATTTGGCGCCCATTGCAAAACACCCAAATTTGCGGCGAACAGGGCAAAACACCTAAATTTGCGCTCTCGGCTGCTCCTGTTACGCAGTTATGTTGATACTTTGGGCCGATTTGGGCCCCATTTGGCGCCTCCTAGCCACCGGTGCCTGGAGCGAATCCCCCACCTGCCCCACCCCCGTCGCTACGCCACTGGTCACATATATAGATATTTCGTGATATTTTACCGTCATCATCAGTGAAAGCAAGTAAGGATAAAAAATCAACCGTGTAAGAAAAATGCTCAAATGTCAGATCCGATGTCAAATTTCACATCTACGCAACCGTGATGTATTTTCGTAAATCTTGGTGATTACTGATTATGTAGTTTATTGCTGTATAGTGCGCACAAAAAGCCTGACTCTGTCAAACTTTGATCTGGTGATTGCATCATAAAAAAAGGTGTCAGTAGTGTCCGGGCTTGGTGGATTAAACGTGAAAGAAAAAGAAAATATCTAACAGTAAAAACGTTATAATATTATATGTTTAACGTCTCGTTTTGTAATTTTACTTGAGATGCATGGTCCTAAAATATACTGAGTGGATTCAATCGTCGCTCTCAAATGATCACGTAAGTGATCTGGTGGATGTATTAGCCTATTAGCGTGGTATAATATTTATGGGAAGTATTAAACTGGACTTAGAAATCTCGCCATAATCCGGAATCGCGGAGTGATCAGTTCGGTGTTGTACAACAATCCAAAAAAGTGATATCATTCTTTAGATTTTTGTTTGCTTTGTCGGGAGTAGTCATGAGGAAAGTTGTATGACTGTATACAGCATTTTGTACATATGTATTTTATATATTTCTTCATTATTACCCTTTAAGCTATATATATATATATATATATATATATATATATATATATTATGTATGACATGGTCAAATGGACAAAATACAAAATATGTCAAAAGTTATGAAAAAAGGGTACGATTTAAGACAAAATGTACTTACACTAAGATATTTAGTGATGAAAGTAGAACTTGTAATTTTTTATTCGTCAGAGTTTAAATATTCGTCAGAGTTTATATATTTCTGATAGAAGTGTTAGCCTAGCAATGCGCCCACGGGCTATGCTCGCTGTTATTTAGCTGCAACAAGATCAATAGCTTCATAAGCTTTTTGTTTCATTACACCAATTACTATAACACAACTTATTCACACGCATCTTGCAGCAATTGTTAAAACAATGCAATAGCTAAAGATATCGAAAGTAACTTCAATTAAATGCTCCGCACAGTAGAGGTTTCATTTTTAATCTATTGAAAAGACACTGGTTGAAAATCTATATATTTACATATTCCCTTCGAAACGATTTTACGTAAGGGACTGGCTCTCAGTAATATAAATAATTGTGTGTTTGTAGAAATGTAGCTAATGAAATTACTCTACAAAATCATGGTTAGTATATTATTTTCTTTCAAACCGGTCAAGTTGATTCACATGACAATTAAGCAAAAATATATATTTTAATACAATATGAGAGTCAATTTACATAAAAGCATTTCCAACGCGTAAACACATTCAGATTTGTTCATAGAAATTACAATTCCGTTTCTTTTATTGTCACAGTTCCATCCTATAATTAAACGTTTGTTGATATTTTTCGACGGTTTGTTTCGGTGAATCCGTATAATCACCAAATGAAGAATATGCATCGGTTTGAATTATCAGACACTTTTAATAAGTAAAATAATTTTTAGATCATTTTGCTTAGTTATGAAATAAAAGTCCTCCATTTTTGAATATGAAATGTAATTTTCAGCAGTCGTTTACGATTACGGTTTCATCCTGAGCAAAATAGTTCTTTTCTTTGATCATGCACTGTATTGAGTTTAGGTTAAGTGTCTGTATGTAACTTATGACAACAGTTATCTCGTTTCTTCTTCTTGTTTGTATATACTAAGGAGCTTCAGAAAAAATCATTAGTAATGCTATTTTAAGAAAATATATCCCACAGAGAATTACATTAACATCAGTTGGAATGCATGAACAAAGTGTAATAAGTATTTATTTTGATTTAATAATAATCGCCTGAAAGTTTGTGTAAAACTGCTGTTTTAAGTGACGGTTATAAACCATTCTAAATTTTGACGACTATTCATCCTTTGCACCCTACAGTACAGTAAACAGATATCAAAATTTAAATATTTTACGTCTGCCAATCCTTTGTCACAAATGTGGGCCAAACAAAGTTTCATTGCCATTATTATGGTGTTATTTATTAAGACACTGTTAGTTGTCTACACAGAAACAAATATTTTGAAAGAAATAAGGTTTCTTTTTGTTAATGGTGCAAAATGCAGTCCAAAGGTTATTTTTGGAAACGTTGAGAAAGATTTTCAGAACTTTTATTTGGATTACTCATTTTTAGATTTTTCACAATAAAGAGTATTCTTAGTTAGTAAACAAGAGGTTAAACACATTAAAGAAAGTATAATACGACAGTCATTTACATTTTCTGATGAAATATTTTGTAATTTTGTTGACAAGGTTATTTCGATAATGTATTTAACTTGAGTAGGAAACGACGAGTAGTAACGTATATTCGAGACTATATTTGCAAAGCTTTGTTAAATTATAAAGATGAAGCAGTATACGGTTTGTCAGTCGATAACATTGGCATTACTGTGTTCCAGCTTGCTAATGCCATCGTATCATATAAAATGGTCTTAACTGTCCTATTTAAAACTCGGCCTGTACAATGGAAATCCTAAACCATTTTACTATTGTGTTAAAGCTGTACATTGCAATGAGCATAAGTTATGGGAATGCTACTTATATTATTATTGCTTCTTTCCAGGAGGGCAGCACATTTTCAGCATTAAATACTATAGTCCATATTGATTGTGCACACATAACACTTCCATGTTACAAATATTGTCCCACTGGATAACTCAGAATATGGGCTATCCAACTATATGGAACGTTGCTGACACAACGTGTCAACAAGCAACTCACTTATTTGCAAGATTGAATACAGTAACTATAACTAAGGGCCAGTCTGTATATTAGTGTATTTAACCATCCAGTTTCTTTGCTAGCAGGAAAACTTCTGGTGTTTGTTAAATACATTATGAACACTATTAAACGTTTCGTTTGGGTTTTTATCTAAATGTCGTAAACGTTTATCCCCTAAAAGGGAATAGTGTGGCTATAAACAAGATCAATGTTTAATGTTTCTTGACGATTTATAATTCACGTAATAATACTTATAAGAAAACCAGATCAGGTACCAAACATTTGAATAGGTATCTAATTCTTGTAGCAACGTATATTGGCAATGCAAATAGTAATTAACATTATGTTCGCACAGGCAGTCGGAGAAACATACGTACGTGGAGCTTTTCAGCACAGCTGCAGTCAGAAATATGGAAGCGCTTCCTTCCGGAAACTGACCAAATTGAAATATAACAGAAATTGAAACAACTTTAATTGCGGCTTAATGTTTAAACAGAGTACAGTTACTACATAAATATTGAGTCCAGACTGATCAGAAACACAAAGTTAGAATGCTTTAAGCAATGTCATGATTACAGCCTTGACAACGACATTAAACTATTATTTAATGAGGACACAATTGTTTATCAGTTCTTTCAGACTGAAATCCATAACTCATAAGTCTTAAGCAGTCATTCACTTACCGGTTGTCCGTAGCGGCACCAGTTAGCAAAATGTTCACTGTTATAAAACTGTTCTCCCTGTTCTGTTTTTTCTTTCAAGATTTTAGCTTTTACTACTACTTGACTGTTGTCGATGTTGCTATAATGGGAAACATATATCGAACATTATAATTAAACAAATTAATGTAATATCCAGCATACCACGTTAGGAAAACCTAATCTTGAGAGTGGCACTCAAGAAGGAAAGATCTGTTAACATATATACGGATGGATATATGTAACTCCGCTACTGATAAATAAATGCTGTATGAATTAATTGTTTATGTTCTGAAGTGTCTAAACAGGGAACAACGTGAATACACCAAGTGAAACAGTGTTATACACATCTTTAACACAAACAGATAGATGGATAGTAAGACACACACACACACACACACACACACACATATATATATATATATATATAGAGAGAGAGAGAGAGAGAGAGAGAGAGAGAGAGAGAGAGAGGGAGCGAGAGAGGGATAGACTGAGAGAGCAAAACAATGTCTACTATGACTTCTGAAAAAAGTTGTTTAACTGTTTAATGTTCTTACGCAAACAGACCACAAGTTATAACAACGCATACTATGAACATTTGAAATGAGTACCAAAAGCTCCTTTCATGAGATCGATACTATATAACCTAGATACAGAATGACAGATTGTTAACAGTATGTACTTGCACAGTTGGTCTCCGCAAATCATGGCTACACCTCAATACATAACGTCGAAAGTAGGTTTTCGTGGAATGAAATTTTTAAATGACTACCTTCGCGGAATTGAACTTTCACATGTAATTAACTTTGAAAACAAAACGAATTAAACCTATAATGTAGGTAGATATTAAACGTGATTTAGTTGTCCACACAGATAAAGGAAGTAGCTGTTGTTAATCGCACAATAAACTTGAAAGATAATTTCAATTTTGAATATAATTTAAATGTGGACCTAAAGTTAAGAATGTCGTTAGCTTTTGTCTAAATATATTGCACTTTCAAACATATATGTATTACATACTGTACAACAGCGCATTGGTATTAGCAATGAAGATATTTTTTTTTCAAGCTTCGTTTTTTTTTTTAAAATGGTGAATGAGATAGCATGCCGCTTGTTGTGCGAATTTTGCGAGAGTTTATAAACATGCGATCATTTTTATCTCTATACGTAATATAAAAAGAAACTTCAATCAGCAGGTATGACTTAGACAATTTCAAAACAATATCAGATAGTATGTTTACCTGGAAATATAATTCAACAATAAGTCAACAATGATTATTTCCATTATCTTGATAAACAAAGTTTAAGTTAAACAATTGTAGTAACATAAAGTCACTCAGAAACACAAACAAGCAGGTTAGCACTCAGATTACATCCAAGGAATTGAATATCATCGATTCATTGCTGGTACTTACTTTATAGAGTAGTAATATTGATGTACATGCAGTTGTTATAACTATTGGATAATAAAAGGTAATATTTTACGATGATTGTATAATGATCTTATTCAACTTGCATGCAATTACATGAACATTGTGTAAAAGAGAATAATCTTATTTTTATTTGTTGTCATGCATCACTGTACATTAAATACGCCAAGTAGTCTCTGTGAAAAACATCTTTACAGTGCCAAAGCGAAACCAATATCAAAATAAAATTTACTTCTGATTATTTAAAATGTCGAGAATATTTTCTATCTTGCTGTAGATTATATGCGAATAATATAAAGAAGTTATTCTTCCTTAAGCATTGTACAACTATAATGTGCTCTGACTATTATGAAACCTCCTTATGTTTAACATAAGTGTTTCATAAATTGTGCCATTATCTATTTCGTTTGTTTTCAAGTGTGTTCCGATGAATGTATTAATGTTTGATCATATCAATTCCATTATGTCAAAAATTGGTTATAATTATCAATATAAAAATATACAGTTAGAATATAGTTTACCCATTCTCAAGATCCTTGTTGTTGCTATTCTCGGCTTTACTGTTTCCCACCACTGTCCAAAATGAATCAATCTTGACGTGAGCCTCGCCACTGTCTGCAATTTTACGAAACTTATCGATCTTTATGAAAGCCCAAATAGCCTTGGCCAAAAAACTCGTTCGAAACTTGCTACCGTCACCTTTCCACCAGTGGACAACCTTCTCAACACCTATAGAGTGTAGCGATAAATGTATATAGTCACTTCAGTATCACCTATTATATTCTATTAATATACTCGTTTGCATTAATATCAAAATAGGGATATATAGTATTGTATACGTAATGTGATTGTACATCTGTTCCGTTTTCTTTCCTAAAGAAAATAACGAAATCAAAGCAGTGCACTTGAAGAATATACGAAATAGTAATGTTATAATAATGTCAGGAGTAAACGTTATTGCATGCAGAATGAATGAATATATGTAACTTCCGGCACAATACCTTCTTCCTGTCCAATATATACAGCCCAGTGATTGTAGAAATCTCGATGAATCTTGATCAGATCACCAGATTTTAGATTCTTCAGTACTTCTTCGTTGTGCAGATTTGTTTCTGCATCAGCTTTATTGTTTGAGTTGCTTTCCATTATATCTAAAAGATGTTAATTGTATTAAAAATAATGTCACAAGTCATACTATTACGACGGTTATAAACTTGTATCGGTACAAATCAAATGATTTTCTTGAAAGCATATTTTACAGAACAGGATAATACGATGATTGAAGAAATGCTATCCATTATTTGGAATGAAATAGACTAAAGGCATATGATGAATATAAAATACACGAAAATTCACGGTTCGTTAACGGCGTATCTTTTCTGAGGAATCCCTAATTTGTAGCTGTGTATATCTGAGAGGTAATATGAAAACATCCAAACTTTCCTCCAAAACACAAACTATCAAAATGTAAGCTCTGGTGGGAGTTTGATAAAATGAATATAGGAATCTAAGAAGGGTGGCCCAATCAGTTTTTTTCAAATTACGAACGATCCAAACGATTTGTGATATATATATATATATATATATATATATATATATATATATATATATATATATATATATATATATACTATCCACACACGGGAAAGAGAAAATATCAACCACAAAATACTATAAATAACCATAAAGACTAATATCCACAAACAGAAGGTAGAGACACCCCCCCCCGATATATGCTATCAACACAGACGGGAGGAAAAACAAAACACAAACATGCTATAAACACAGAGGGAAGAATAAGAAAAGAAACAAATCCAAACTATAATATCTACAGTGAGTGAACAGGAATACACAAACCAAAATCTACTGTCCACACAGAGTCAAGAAGATAAAAGTAACCCAATAGAAAAAAACTATTACATATTATCCATAAATAGTGAATGAAATAACTCAGTTTATACTATCAACACAGAGAGAAGAAAGAAAATGTTTTTTTTTAAAGCACCAAACCCTTACCTACAATGACTAACTCTACCAAACATCCACGCACTCCAAATCCCATTTTTCCCATTATTACAGTGAAATTTCCAGGAGATTACTGGACATCCATTTAAGAGCACATGATAACGTGTGGCATCATTTTTGCATCCATCAAGTTTGACACGCACAGTCTCACTTTCCATGGTAGCTATAATGGTACTAGTCATAGCAAAGCGAAATGAAGTCATGCTGAATCGCTGAGGCCACAGCGTACGGCATCCATGCATTCGCAAGGTACAAACTCAGATGCACAATTACAATGGTAACCGTATGCATTGCAATTCAGGGATCATATCCATCCACTATCAGTCACACTAGGTGGGGAGGTAAATGTGTTTTATAATGCCCGAGCTTGAATTATGACTTTTTAAAATTATTCACCTTTCGCGCTTGACGTTGCTAGTTGCAATGAACTATCGGTCTTGGAGGATTTTCCCGTTTTTTACTAGTCGTAATGAAGTCTCGAGCTTGTACATCGTTCCTTCTTTATGCCTAAAGTCTTTCTTTTTTTGCTTTTGGACAATGGTACTACCTTCTTTTTCTAAGGTACCGTCATACCAGAACCGTAGGGTGATGGGTGGACAGGCCATCGAAAGGTAAGAACTGTGGAGAGAACATCGTGTATGTTCCAGAATAGCTGAATCTTTATAGATACACAAATCCATTCGCAAATTCAGACCACAACTGAAACACTGCACTTCGTATCCCAATCCAGTCTCAGGTCCCAAGAAAAAAAATCCTTATCTAGCCTAAATATTTGTAGAAGATAATCCTTCCCTGTCTGTGGACAATTTTTGAAACGTTTCCAATCAACGGACACAATCACAATACTCAGGCAAGACGACAGGAAATGGTTTAAACCTGGAGTTCTCAGTAGGTCCCTTACTTGATTTTTGTGTCGAATGTATCCTTCTTTTTGGTGGTTATCCTCTTGGAACCATTTGTTTTAATACCAACATGTCCGTATGGCAAAGTGAATTGATTGGGATGCCGAACTCGCTTATCGTACATGATTTGATACAGTTTTTCTACAGGTCGACTGACGAATTGATGGTTGGCTAACCTTCCACTTTTGTGATGTATATAGGTGGTCACTCTAACATCTCGATCTTCTCCAGACTACATCCTTTCTTTCAGAACGCTAAAGTTCACCACTCCACACGTACGATGATTCAGTGACAATCATTTATCTTTAAACTCGGTGCACTTTTTCTTGGTTTCGGTATCCGTAGCAGTACATTGTAGGACTGACGCTAGAAAAACTTAGACTGTTGTCGTAGGGATGCTCATTCGTTTAGACTTCCTTCAATTTCAAGGAAATGAATATCACCAGGTCGCTGAATGTAGATGCAAATGTCCGTGGCAAAGTACAGGACACGATCAAGCAAATGGCAAATTACATCCACGTTCCATCGCAGAATAAAAGACATATCTACACATGTCATTGCCTTTCTTAAATTCGATTTTATATGTTAGTCATCTTTAATCTTTAATTATTTATTTTAATGCGTTTCTTTTTTTAATATTTAAGGCTTTCTTTTGTTGTAACGATGTTATGTTGTTTAGTCTTTTGCTGAAATAATCTATTGCAAAGAGAGTAAGTTTGTTCAGTTTTGTTTAATTCCACGCCCCACAAAAGGATACAAAGTTTGTCTCGAAAGAGGAGTGAACCTCTTAAATTATGAAAACATCTCTTCGTTACTACAGTTAGGTGTCGTTGTAATCATTCTAATCATGCTCGCCGCGTATCTTTGTGTTTTAGAGGTCATATTTCTTTTTATGTAAATACTCGCATTAGACAGCTTGGGTCTTTATCTTTGAGGTTCACTGAACTTACTTCTTTAATTCTTAGAAATCCCAGAAACTAAGAAATAAAAACCCATGGCACTCAATACTGCATTAATCCTGACTATACTAATGTGAGTGTGTATATCAAAATGTTTGAGTGAGATTAAATAAATTATCAGTTTCAAAACGCGAACCAGTACTGTGACCGTTCAGTAGCTGATGTGGTACAAGAAATGGTAGAATACACAACGGATGGATTTTAGTTCACGTTCCAGTCTGCATTGCAGTGGGAGCAAAGCAAGAGCGTATTGTTTTTTTCTTCTAATTTTTAGCCTCACTAACTTCGAAGAAAACATTCCATCACTCATCATAAACAATTTCCTTGGCTAGACTTTTTTCTAAACCGCGTTCACTTCAAATTGACTTCAGTAGCTCTTCACCTAGTATCGTGATAGGCCGTGTCTCACCGCTAAAGCAAAAACAATCGTACCGTGAGCGATCCCACGGAAATTATGTCCATTTTATAGTCAAATATATCACAGCATATTTGGATGAACCAGTATGTGAGAACGTTTTAGTCGTATTCGTCATCAGTTCACTCAGGTGATATTTTACAATTGTGGACCTTTCCTAGGATTTTATTTTCTAAGTGGAATGTGTTTCCTGGAACCTTTCGTAGGGAAAATATACCATAACAAAAAAGTGTAAGTGTCGTGATTTTTTTAAAAAAAAGTAGGAATATCATAGTCTCTCTCTCTCTCTCTCTCTCTCTCTCTCTCTCTCTCTCTCTCTCCGTCGTAATACCTTTGCTTGAAATCCTTAAGATACCTCTCCAACCGTCAAACGTGTAATCAGTAGGCACCATAATTTCCGTTTGTCAGGTAATTTGTTTTTCAAACACACCCTTACAAATTGTAAATCAGTAAATCGTTGGATGAAATAAAATCTTGAGTTGAAAAACTTGTACAATTCATGTATCTGAGCTTTATCCTTATTTTGGCACTGCAATGTGTTACGGAATTGTTCTATAGCATGAGATCTACCGTTTTTCAGAAAGGAAACAAATTCAAAGCTATTTCAAGAACGACCCGAATGAGATTGCACTGAATAACCCTGCAATAACTTTGAATTATTAAATCAAAACACATGTTCGTAAAAACGTAACAATGTTCAAGATTGACGCTCGCGACATTGCTCTGTATAAACTTACCTGTGGTTAACTTTGACTTCCATAACCAAAACACACGTTCTGAAGAAATATAACAATGTTCAAGATTGACACAAATGACATAGCACTGTATAACCCTGCCTATGGTTAACTTTGAACTCTAAAACCAAAACACAAGTAATGGACCATCTTTCCCTCAACTTAGGCTTCAGAAAGAACAAGGCGCGTTTTTGGTGCTGCTTTTTACCCCCCCCCCCCTCCTTAGATCTGTGAAAACTTTGCAACATGCTGAGAAACACATGACATCTCTTAAATTTGAAAAATGCTAAGCAGTCAATCGACAATACATATCACACTCCCTTTTATGAAAGTGATGAATGTATGAAAACAATGAACATATTTCACACAGAATTTATGGTTTTCTTAATTATCGTGTCCTATAATACCGCAAAAATAACAGAACCAATAATTGTGTCCCACGTTTGTATATTTCTTTACCATTCATTCTTTCTCTCTCCAATGTAATGCTAAACATGTTTGCCAATCTCTCAAAACATTCCAGACTGTCCGTTATACTGTCACCCAGCATGTGTGTGTGCATGTGCGTGCCTTTAGCTTACACATATATCGTTTGTAAAAAAAAACATGTGAAAGAAATAACAACCATTGACGTAAACCGTTTAATTTAACCGTGTAGATCGCTAGCGCAAACCTCTACCATCGCACTTTGAAAAGTGATGTTACGTTTACCGCCATTGTCGCTTGATGCCTGCTTTCTATTTGGAAAATAGATCATGTCGTCTTGATTATAACAATTTTTAATTGACTAAGTTTTACACACTACTTTGAATTCTTTACATTTCACGTTGGAGGTTTAAGCCATCGTTCTCAATTTTCTAGAAGTTTGTTACTGAATTTCTCAGATTTGAAAATATATTTTATGGACCGAACCGAAAGATTTTCATTAAAATCTTTAATAGATAATAACATCTTGGATCTTCTATACATGGTGCAACTAAATGCAACGTGTCTCATTTTAACCACCTCATTATTAAATTAAGTAACAGTGTGTCGTTGTACCTCCAGCTGGAGCTATGATAATCATTCGAATAGACATTGGTAACGCTGCATGGTGTTTAACAGATTCTCGTTTTATTATTGCCGAAAAATCAATTACATCCATGATGTATTCATCATAATATTTATCTATTTTGTGTTCAATGTAGGGCGCGGGAGCCCCACAAATGAATTAACAACTATGATAACAAAACATAATAGATCAACACTTACGGGTAAATGTGAACTATGCGGTACAGAAAAAAAAGTTAAATTTATTTCAGGTCATAATTCCTTTAAAAAAAAACGAGGAGGTGATATTGCAGCAAAATTAACAAAATTACCAGGAACTCTTTAGCACATCATAGCATATTTGATCATCTACAGAAGGTGCTATCGGATATAATTGATTCCACTTGCGCCACCTCATTATCAGATTGAGTAATAATTGTGTCTTTCCGCTTTCGGATTGTCCAATTATTATCATCTTTATTGAATTTGGGACGCTGGATGATGTTTTTTTTTGTCTTGTTGCCAAGAAATCAATTACATCCATGGTGTATAATAAATAATATATATATATATATATATATATATATATATATATATATATATATATATATATATATATATATATTGTGTTAAATGTAGAGCGCGTACCCCTAAAGGTGATCAAACAACAGTTACAACAACAAAAGATAGACCAGCACTTACAGGTAAGTGTGAAAGATGCGGTAGAAACTTTTAAAAATGTATTTCCTTAAAACAGTCAGGGATGCAGTCAGTTGACAAATCGAGTTTTGAAAAAAAAAGAGGAGGTGATATTGCAGCAAAATTAACAAAATGACCGGGGATTCAATGGACCGAATATCTAGGAGAAAAATATCTTACAAGATATAAATACTGCGGTCTCGGAACTCGACTTGATATTCAAAATCATCCAAAACCCCGGTGAATATCCGATAAATGAAAGTGATCGAGCTTGTCACGCACATGATGTGTCTTACAAAAGTAACAATTAGCAGCATATACATATTGCCGATGTGAAGTTGATTTACACGTTAAATTCCATAAAAAAATCTTTCAAGGAATCATTAGCAAACTGGTCAGTAAGATCTGCAATGAAGGTGAAAATAGCATCATGGACAGCTTCCTTCCCATCTGTGTGGATAGTAGATTAGTGGTTTGTTTTTCTTCTCTTCTGTGTTGATAGTATATGTGTGTTTTGTTTTCCTTCGCTTTGTGTAGATAGTAGATTTTGCTATTTTATATAGTATATTTTGTGGTTTGTTTATCTTCTCTTCTGTGCGGATATTATATCATATTTCAAGTGAGTTTAAGGGATGTTTTCCTACACGGCATTGCTTGACATATATAAACTCAAGCGTCCGACATTCGCGACACTCTACCGGATAAGTAAAAAAGAATATGGCCATTCAGTTATTCAACGAATTGAGACACTGTTGGTTTTGTTTAATGGACTGGGCTTATGTGGTGGAAAAAATCGAAAAATTTAAATATCCAAGTAGCCTAGACTTTGTGAACAGTCTGAAAGTGGCGAGAGATCTGCTTGAAAGTATGCAACTGGAGGAAGTCGAAAAATGAGGTTTTATCCATCCGCAATATGTGAGAGTAGAAAGTTTAAATGAGACCCTTTATTGTGTCATGAAAGTCCAGTGCTTTATTGAATATGCGTTGTTTTGGATAGAGTGTTCATTTGTAAAGTGGGGAGTCAACCAGATAATGAAAGCCGCAGACGGGAAAAGAAAGGTGTTGGAAGTAGAAGTAAAGAAAACTAAACAAACCTGGACAGAAAAAAGAAAGGACAAAGAAAACAAAAATAAATAAGAGGAAACTTAATAAGAGAAACTTAATAAGAGTGGGCTAAAGGTTCAGTAAGCGTTTAGAGCTTAGGGACATCCAGACTGGATTCCCGAGAATGAAAATAATTAGAAGAAAGACATAAGTGGATAAATTAGGAGCTGGTGGAAGAACTGGAGAAAAACGAAGCAAAAGAAGACGAATCCAAAGGCCATTTTCAGGGCCTTTTGCGAAAATATTTGCTTTCCTTGCCTCAACCCACAAACTAGTGTGAAATGTTTCTCCCTGTGTATGTATGTATGTATGTATGTATGTATGTATGTATGTATGTATGTATGTATGTATGTATGTATGTATGTATGTATGTATGTATGTATGTATGTATGTATGTATGCATGCGCGTGCGTGCGTTCGTGCGTGCGTACGTATGTACGAACGTACATATGTTTGTATGTAAGTACGTATGTATGTGTTCTATCACTCTATAAATATTGGGAGTATATCTCTACTCCCCACTGAGGTTAACTCGGTGCAGACCTATTCCTACCATTGTTGCAATTATGTTGCAGCAATGTTACCAATCTTCAGTACCGTGACGTCAACACACCTCACCACTTTCCCTTGTCGCCAGACAGGCCCAATATTCCCCATGTTCAATTCCCTTTGTCTCTATAGCTGCCTAGTTGCCTAGGAGGTTCTGTAATGTATTACCCCATTGTTGCTAGGGTGACCCACTAAAATACTCACATATTACCACCTACACTTAAAAGCTGATGTTGAAAACAAGTATTATCTAATCAGTATATTCCATCTAGAAAATGGAAACTGTAACTTAAAAAGATATGCAATGATAACAAGTCAATTTTAAATAAACTGCAATGAACCGTAAATAGCATAATATAAGTCGAAATAACGGGGTAATCGCGACAGATGATGTACATGTATGAAATCGTAAAAAAAAATCTTACATGTATAGGCTTACATTAAAAGCAACGCATCAACAGTAGACGACAATGGGACCAAAAGGATGTACTAGATTTGTGAAACAGAATGAAAAATAGCTAGAATATATAATCAGATGGTTTAGCAGCAGAAGCTTGTTTAAACATGTTCAGGAATGTATAGGTACAACGATTAGTGATTATGTTGTTTATACGCAATATTTAAAAGCAGATTTAGTTGTGTGTATTTACTATGATTTACTAAAGATAGAATTATAGTCATGAGTCTAGTGATACTGGTTTTATGTCGAATATTGCATGTCTTACCTCTCTTTTCCTATAGAATGTGTATATCTATCAATGGAAACAATTATACCTGTGGAGTCTTTCTATCATACTACAGTCAAGATCAAACTATATTTCGATTATTGCAATGTCGATCCTTTTCTGACCTGATGTATACATCTATTGACAGACAAACACTTCCTCAACGCAAGCGAGAATTGTCAAAATATATTTGTGTTCATTCCATTACCAATTCGTAAGCTATAAAAGAATATACAGATTAAACCCTATGTTTTGTGTGATATGTATCAATACATTGGAGCAGCCAATAGTTTCAAGAAGGTATGGTAACTAGTTATTATAAATAGTTAAACAAGTTTAAGCAGTCGACTGGATTGGTCGTCATAAAAGAATATACTGATTACACCATACATGTTTTGTGATAGGTATCAACACATTGGAACAGTCAATAGTTTCGACAAGGTATGGTACCTAGTTACTAGAAATAAGTTTAGTTTTTGTTACTCCAAACAGTCGACTGCGTTATATGTATCAACGCAATAGAACAGTCAATGGCTTTATCAAGGTATGTTACCTTGTTAGTATATTTCAACATTTTGTAAGATATAATATGTTCGAGAGCTTTTGCTTTATGTTATTTGATTTGATATTTTCTTTCATATCAGTTTTCATTTGTCAGGACTTATAATTTTCCGTTACCTTTTAATAGTGTCCTTATTATTCATTACTTAGTACTTTTTTAAATATTTTTATAGTCAGGTAACTATGATTCTTCAATTAATGCAACAAGACAATTTTATCAAATATTTTCTTTGTATGGTAAATCTTTCTTGTCGAAAAGCTAAGTAAACCTAGGTATATTGTCAGTTAGAATAAAACACAGCACATGAACTACTTTATACAAATTAAATCTATAAATATATAAATAACGAAATTTTATCTTATAGATAAACGTAATATTTAAGAGGTGATTTTTGAGTTTTTCAAATTTGTTCATCCATTTATTAAACGGATGGGTAGGAACACATTTGTAAATCATTCTAAATTGGCAGTGTTCCCAAACGTTTAACACTTTTTTTATTAATATCTGACATTAATAGTTCAATAGCACTATGGCAAATACTGGGAGGTTCTTTATTTGAATTCTGAAAGTTTTACTACGAAACAAGGTAAGCACATTGTGCTTTATGCAATGAAAATCAACCTTCCTGTTCTACGCATTCTTCGTTTAATTTAAAGATAAAGGGACATTTTTATAAACAGTAATGTCATAGTCTTTCAGGCCGTGTAGAAAGTATTTGTCTAAAACTACTTGAATTGTATGTAATATTTACTATCCTAATATCTCTTTCTCTCGTTTCATCTTTGTCAATCAGCAAGAATACAAGCGTTGAGGTCCAAACAGAGATTCAAAAATTAAACCACGAAATAAATAGTCTCAGGAAACAGATAACAGAGGTGGACAAGATGGAACTGGTGGATGTGGGCACAGAAATTGCAATGTACGGTATGCTCTTGGCTTACACGATGCTTCCGTTGTTGCGGAGAGGAAGACAGTGGAGCGGAAAAAATATTCAAATTCTTAAAGGATTCTTTGTGAAATATTAATATATACACCTTGGACTTGATGTGAATATCGTTATTTATGCCATTGGAAAACGTAATACTTAATAAAGTCGTGTTTAAATGAAATCGATTATGATACGAATTACAAACTCTAACATATACTTTCTTATTGGTAATACATTGGCATGACACGCATATCGACTCACACAAAGCTATTGATATATATGAACCTAACTACTCAGTTCCATCTGGTCTCAATACGTCAGACATACTACGATCAAGGATAACTACTGCGAAAACTTAATAACAATTTGTCTTTGTTTTGTTTTGATTATTTTTGTTACTTACCGTCTATTTTGAGAGAGAAATAGGTAATTGTATCCATTTTTCTCTCTAAAATTAAGGTAATACTCAAGTAAGTTCATAAGTGTCGCCAGCATAATGAAACTGTTCAGCGTCAATGTGAACCTTTGTATCATTAATTGTGAAATAATTGTTATCTTTGTCATTTAAAATCGGGCGCCATGTTTACTACTGTGTGTACTGGGCGCTCGGCTTTCCACTCAAGTTAATCTTTCCGAATTGTTCTATATATAATCATTTTCGTGAAAACATTGTGGTGAATTTCCCGAGTTTGTTCCCAAAACCTATAAATAGAGATGAGATCCGCCGTTTTGGCAGTTGTGGTTCTGCTGGACTCCAGTAAAGGTCTCAAGATCAAACAAACAGAACAAAAGTTTCTAGTCATCCCAACTGATAATTTCAAGCATTAATAGCAAGACAGACTAGTTATTACCGACACATTCAATTTTGTACTCATAATTACTATAATGTTGCTCTGATATTGTTTCAACGTTTTTTTCCTTGTTATATTAAATAAAAGTCCCCATAAAGGGATTTAGTTGACGACACACTACAACACAGTCACTGTGTCGTCATCAAGACAGCAGTCTGCTATCCATTGAAAATTTAGTATTCCGATTGGCACTATCGAATTTCCTACTCAATTACATGTATCATTATTTTAAATATAAAATTCCCATCCATTTTGTAGTGGTTGTGTCACTTAGATGGCGAAGTAATATACCCGACACACTTTGTTGCTACAAAACGACACACATTGTCGCATTCATTTCAAGAGCACACTATTGACATCCGGTTGCACAAGACTGTTTCGCTCAAAACGACAAACTGCGACGACTGCGACACACTTAACATCCGGTTCCAGACTGTGCCTCTAACATATTTACCATTGTTCTATAAACACAAACCCGGGTCTGGTTCCGAACATTTATTGGATGCACAAATATTCATGCCACATCAGTACGTCATACGAACAAATTATGAGACATATTAACTTAGTTATGTTATTGTTGTTGTTGTGTGCAAGATTAATTTGGGACAATGGGAACATTGATGCTGATTCGTACATGCAATATACCACTGAAACTAGAGTTTTAATAGGATTTATCAAAAATGTTCTGAAAATTAGTAAATATTATATTTCAGCACTTTGAGCCCTTAAGTTAATGAGCAAACACATACAATCCTGGAAATCATATAATAAACTGTGTTGACAATTCAAATGTTTTCTGTTGTGTGTTTCATATCTAAATTGGACCGTTGTGGTGAACACACCATTTATTGATACTACAATTCATTGGAGAGATCTAATAACTGTAAAATGCGTAAGCTGTCCATCTATTCCATTTTATTTGACCTTGACACGTTACAATATATATATATAATTAAACATATTTTTTTTGTCTGCCAGCTCTTCATGAGTGCAGTTCAAAACTTTACTTGTATGGATGAATACAATATCAGCACGTCAGCTGCCTTGTCAAAGATGGTATGTTATTAAGATTTGTAATATATATATATATATATATATATATATATATATATATATATATATATATATATATATATATATATATATATATATATATATATACATGATGGGATATATGACGTTCCTTTTGTTTCATTAATATGAGAATAAATGTAATTTTCTTTCACTACTTATTTCATAATTACTTCTTTAGGCCAAAGGAAAATTGATTATTTGGAGCAGTTTGCCTCTATACATGTTTTGAAAAATGCCCGAAAGGCAAGATTATTTTCAGTTTATCGCCTCTAAGTTATGTGACGTACAGCCGCACAAAGCATTCTCAATATGGTCAGTAACGTATATTTATGGCGCGAAATTATTAGCCACAGGGTCTACCATACACATTTGCAATCCTTTTGTTTTCTTACAACCTGACAGAAGAACTAACATCAGAAAAATTGGATATGACTATGATCCTTTCTTGAGGATACAACAGCAACCCAAGGAAATTACGGCAAGAAAAACAAACAAAATCATATTAATGTTTTGCGAGGGCAAATTGACAAACTGTCAACATATACAGAAAAGGTTATCAATAAACTAATTTTAATTTTTAAATTGAGTAATTTTGAAATTGAGTAACTCTAGAAAAGTAGATTGGACTCAACAGATTGCTTCGTACGAAGTTTACGACAGAGATTAGAAACACAAATTGTTAACATAAATGGTTTTGATACTTAAAATATTTAACAACCCGATTTCATTATTTAAAGATATATTGTCAACTAGTTGGTGACAACTGGCAGAGACGCCTAGAATACAAAGTTCAAATCTAAGTTAACGACATATATCTTGTGCAATGTAGCTGCACACTTATTGAAATATCTGTTTTTCTCTTCGTAATGACATGGAACTATATCAGTAAAGCTGCATAGTCTTGAAATAAAAGTTGACTCGGGGTGGACAAATATTGACCTCTGGAAAAAAATCACATTATCTGACTCTTAAGGTATCAACTATCTTAGCTCATATAGATATATGATAAACCGTTAAAAAGAAAACTTTCGGTACATTAAAATTAATCCACGATTGCTGAGAACTATAACTGTAAATGCGAGCTTCATTATGAATTCAAAACAGGGTGCTGAAAAGTGATTTCTTTACTTTTGTATTCAAACCTTGTCTATGTTTAGATATTTATGAATAGGTCTATATTATAATAGTTTTGAACCCGGATGAACTGTTCCATTAAATGATTAGTCATATACACACGAAGCTTTCACTGGAAGACGTCTTGTGAAATTTACTTACGCAAAAATGAAAAATATGCCGAATCTGTCAGAGGCCATATATAGATCTTTTTAGAACTACTCCTGAACAGAAAGTCATATCGACAATAGGTTTTCGCCAGTAACAATTGCTGGATGTTTAGGTTGGGCCTAGACAAAAATATTTCTGATCATGTTGCTAAATATGGCCAGCACAACAGCCCTCTTAATAGTTTTGTTAACGCTACTTCTCTTGAACGGAACGTCACATTGAAATGAACATTTCACCAGAAGACTGCCTGAAATAAATACCTGGTCCGACAGGAAATGGTTTTGGTAACGTTTACGGCGCGTACACAAAAGGATGATATTAAGTGCCGCGTCCACTGCAGTAAAGTGTCATGCCCACAAATACAACACAATATCTGACCCAGGCTAATCCGATGATACGATTCTAACCCGTTGTGAGTCAGCGCGGCTCCCAAAATGAAAATAATACCATTTCCTCGTTGAAGATGCCAGACACAATGACCATTTTGCGAATCTTGTTAACGCTATTATTCCTGTCTGGCGTTCCTGTCAACATTGCGTTGCTAGTGAAAGAATTATAATGATATCAAGGTGATACAAATTAAAATGGTACTGCTCAGACATCCATTATGACTGCCATAGTGACAATCTTAGAATCCTTGTTCCTTTCTTCTCTTGGAATAATGTGACATTCGCATGGCAAGTTCACTTCCATGCTTCTTATGATATCTCACTGGTCAAACATGAACATGTCTCCAATATGACATCCAAAGCCACCGCCATTACGGTCATCTAGAACACAAAATTAATTAGCTGAATGGTCATATCGACATTATGCTTTCAACAGATGTATAATTCGCCCCAAATGGAAATGGTAAAGGTGTCTAACATAGCTATCATCCAGTGTTCGAATCCCCCTAGAGTACGAAATTAAATTATCTAACCTGTATGATAATGCTTTGTGTACAATATTTGTAATCAAACTTCTTTTAGTATTATCAAGTGTTTCCTTGTAGAGTCCAGGTAGATAATGTTATTGAGATTCATCAAAAAGGTAGATATTCACTTAACAAGCTATAAAAGGCGAATCAACACATTCCATGTTGGGAAATATATAGAAAACAACTAGAATTTAATTAAATCTTTATTCATCAGAGACATGTGATATAACTTTATTGACTAAATATTGAGGATATAATTTGCAATATTGTTAGTTTGAAAAAAAATACATTTCTAGAGAATAAATTATTTGTAGAAAACTGTTGTACTGTTTAAAATACTTAGTTACATCAATAAAGTCAAACACACACACACACTATATATATATATATATATATATATATATATATATATATATATATATATATATATATATATATATATATATATATATATATATATATATATATATATATGTGTGTGTGCCGGTGCAAGGCATTTTGGTGCCCTAGGCGAGATCAGTTATCAGGCGCCCTCTCCCACCCGCCCATCATGATTTGCCCCTTAGCCAGCGCTCTAAGCGCTTGCCTAGTTCGCCTAGTGGAAGCCCCGGCCTTGATATATATATATATATATATATATATATATATATATATATATATATATATATATATATATATATATATATATAGCATTATACCAACTAAAAGGCGTGTCAGTCAGGTCGTGATTGCCTTACTTGGTCAAACATACACAATATCCCTCTGAGGCGGGTGACATGTGTTATTTATAGGCTGTTTGGCATACTAATACAGTATTTGTGTGATTATATTAGGGAACTGTACGTGTATATAGGTTGATTTAATTAATTCAGTGGTATGAATTTGCACAATGAAGAAATTTACACAATGACGCACACTAGCCATGCTCACATCGCGAAAGGGGGGTGTGTGTGAGAGAGGGGTATATGAATAGATAATGAAACTAGAATCGGTAATTAGAACGTAGTTTTTACAGGATGACAGTTAGTGTAGATTGAGAGATTGAACACAGAAGCAAAATAAAAGCTAATATAACTATGTACCGCTTACATATTTATCAATATATGTCTCTGCAAAAACTGACCAAAACAAAAAAAAAGTTAAAAGTGCTCTGTCAAAATATAAAATCTAACGTGCTGAAAAAGAATTTCCCAAGCACCCTTCCATAGAAGTTTAAATCTGTCAGCTTTTCAGTTTCTATCTACTACCAGGCGGGTATGGAAGTGCCAAGATGAGCACAAAAACATAAAGGAAGATACAATTCGACTGATCAGCCTTGCATTTAGATGGACATGTGTTTTAATCAGTTTAAATGTTAGCATAAAGTTCCTTGGTTTGGATCTAAAGAAAAAAGGAGTCACACATTGTATTATTTCAGTGACAAATTAGTGTTGCTGCTATTGTTAAGCCATTTTTAGCACAGTATACGTTATTAATGGCAATATATCTGGTAAAGAAGAGCTGGGCAAAGCCCCAGAAAGAACCACCATGCATAGCTACTGGCATGCTTTCTCATACCTACAATGGCCGAGTCCGAGACTCAAACCCACGGAGAAAGAGGTAAGATACCAGTGATCTGTAATATAAATTACACGAAGAGCGTTTTGTTTTGTTTGTTTGTTAGTTTAACGCCAGTTTTCAGCACAATTTGTACTGGCTATACGTGGCGGCCAATATTAATGGTGGAGGAAGAACCCGGAAAACTCCCGGAAAGAACCACCGACCCACGAGAAGCTACTGGCAAGCTTTCTCAGATAACTATATTAGCCGAATCTTAGACTCGAACCCATGCAGACAGAGGTGAGATGGCAGTGATCCGTAACGGACAGCGCTTTAGACCACTCGGTCACTCGGGGCCCCCACGAAGAGCGTAACGTATCGTATCACAAAGAGAAGGATTATTGTCGGATACTTTTTATATTTTGAATTTTAAAGTTATCGTCAAGTTCACATATCTCTCTCTGTCTCTGTCTCTGTCTCTCTGTCTGTATGTCTGTCTGTCTGTCTCTCTCTCTCTCTCTCTCTCTCTCTCTCTCACAAAAACACACGCTAAATAATTAATTATGGTAGTGAAACTGATAACGCCATATAAATACAGAGACTAACAACAATAGCAAATGGAAGGGGTATACTTAAATTATTTGACATCTATTGATTCTTCATTTTGCACTACCACAAATACTTTTAAAAGTAAAGATACAAAAAAGCATATTTTGTTTGTAAGTACATTTTTAAACAGTACAATGTTGCCAGAAGCAAAAAGGAAATTAATTATACTTTAGCGAATATTTGTCACTTTGTTGACAACTTGTACTGGTATTTGAACTTTGCCGGTCGTCCCACCGCCTTATGTTCTCATCCGCGAATATTGCTTTCATTAGCATTGTACCGGAGTCGCCACTTTGATGCATAGTCATAGAGGTTGCGAAGTAAAACACACGTAACATTAAATAACGAAGATAGCAAGGACGTGTCATCGTCTAGTAAAACAACTTGTATTCCCGAATGTTTTCACTCCAGCAAGGATATTAGGTCATTCATAATGACTAAGAATTGCCAAGCCGATAGCATTGTTCCTTGTCCTACCCCTTGATCGAATGAGTATGGTTTTGAATGGTGCCCGTTGAACAGAACAATGGCCCTAACTTCTCGAAATGAATTTTTAATTAGTCTTCACAAAATTACTTTAACTCCGAGAGATGGAGAGAGGCCATCATGCTATACTGTATTAAAGGCTTTCGCATTATCCAGGAATGCAGCATAAACGTTTGATTTACCTTCCTTGTAAAGGGCTATTCCCTTTTTTATAATAAAGGCTGCACTAATGCTACTGCATTACCTTACAAATTCTTGTTTTTATGGCTGATTGAAACTGATCCTTTTGCTGAAACGAACTAGCCTTTTAACCAATATTTTTTCAAATACTTTTTGAAACACCGGAGCGATTGAGATAACACTATAGTTATTCATAACTAGCCTGCCCCTTTTTTCCCACTATTTAAACCAAGGTATAACATTTACAGTTTTGAAGTAGTTAAGATGCCTTTCCAAGGAAATTATGCTATTGTACACTTTGCACAAAATACAACTAATCTACATGTATTTTGCCATGTCCAGATGATTTAGTTTTCTTCAGATCTCTTACAACCTCTTCAATGTTTTTGTTTTCTGTAATATGGTTTTACACATATCCTTATCTGCTCCGTCATCAATATTTCAATCCACAATATGCATCATTGTGCTTCTAATGTCATTGTAACAGAATTGTTACCGAGTGGATGGTGGATTAAATGAACAACACAAACACAATGTGTGAAAGATAATGTAAATTTATGAAATAAATTATTAATGAAAAATAATGATGTATCAACACAATAACTCATGCGTTCAACCCACAATTACACTCACAATACATGAATAAATTAAATATTAATACAAAATAAAACACAGATACAAAGGAATCTCTTGGACTATACACAGATTCAAGGAACCTTTACAAAAGTTATATTACAGCAAGTATAAATTGCGATAACAAATACAAAACATCAAACTTTACTATCGCACGTATGGATTGCGACAACTAGCACGAACATATACATGTATTTAATCAAGTTGCTAACTTTTATTGAGATTCATGTAATCCCTTGAAATATTAATGTGATTTGAAGTAACTATGTAAATATAACAATGTATTCCATTGTACTACAATTGCAACACACACGTGTCTCGACCCTGTATAACCATACGATTCACCAACTGTTGAATCGCCGCCCAGTTTCCCCGAATACCTAGGGTTGACCAATACTTTTATCGGCCGTTTGCCCTTCACGGATCCACCACAGTTATACGTACAGACAGCATACAGCATCTACTAGAACTATCGGTCCCAAATACCTAGATGCTACCCTGGATGTTTACACCTCTAGACAGCTCCGACACTCAGACTTCTAGATTTCCGGATATTTACACATCACGACAGATGTAGACGGACAGACAATCCGACAGACAATCAGATGCCTCAATTTGATCTCACAATCAAATGGCTCAATTAATCACATTCAGCTACAATTCAGAGACTTTCAGAGACGTTCAGCTACATTCAGATACGTTCAGAGACGTTCAGCTACAATCAGATAAGTTCAGCTACAATCAGCAACAATTTCAACTACAATAAAGAGACCAAACTAATGATAGTTTTTTCTAAAACAATCTACAACTTAGATTACACTATTGCATTTAAAGTCTAATAGTGACTAGTAATTCCAAATATTCCACGTTTAAATCTGCATTGTAATAAAGGCATCATTACATGAAATGATAAACGGAATAAAATTCACAATAAAACGAAATATAAATTTAACACTCACCCCTTTGACTGGAGAAAGAATGACGAGCTATCTTTCCTGTGATAAGATACTTTTGGACCCGTAATATAATCAGAAATATTCTGCCTTATATATCCTCAAATAGGTGAGCAGAATTCATGGCAAAATTACCGTGCACCCCGTGATTCTAATGTTCCTGACTTCAAGTGATACGAAGTCAGGCACATGCAAATCGTTACACGCCGCTTACCTTGAAAAAGCACTTGTTCACCCCAGGTAACGCATGTACGACGAAACAAAAGAAAATGGTGAGATTAGTTTGTAATTCAAGAAAAAAAAAAATTCAATTTTCGCCTAATTCTGTGACAGTCATCTGGAAACGATTCGTTGATACTATTATCTTGTTATTCAGTAACTACAATTTTAAAATGCTGGCTGCAAGCGTCACGAATTAAATCAAGGTCACGTATTATTTATCCTTCCTCCTTTAGTTCAGTAATGTCCTGGCTCTGTCCCTTCTTATGAAGACTTACTATTCTTTAGAATGTCCCTACATCCAGTTCTGCAGCTTTTTCCAGCTCATTGAATTGTTCTTGTTCGTACTGGTCTTTTGCCTTGTTTAGTTAGTTTCTGAATTTTCTTTTCGCTTTTTAATATTCTGCATAAGTTGTAAATTGTGTACCACGTGGCCGTTCATCTTTCATCCATAACACCGGTTTTCGTCTCAACTCATTATGTAGTTCAGTCACATTAATAAAGTTCCGGTAAGGTTTTAAATGCTGGAGGAAGATTTTCATTGGAAGAAAGTTGGTTTCAGAATTTCATTTTCTCTCATTTTTATATTCTGCATAAGTGTTAAATTGTGTACCAGATGGCGGTTCATCTGTTATCAATAATAATCGTTTTCATCTCATCATTTTATGTAGTTCAGCCACAATAATAAATTTCCAGTAAGGTTGTATGCGTAGGAGGAAGGTCATCTATGGAAGAATTGTGTCAGCTGTATTGCGTACAACAGTCGCAACAGTAATAATGGTGTTTTGTACATCTGAAATGCTGTGTAAATTTAGTTCCATTGAGTTTAAGTGCTCTTTGATTTCAATTTTTATCCGTTCCTGTTGTTCTGAAGAAGCTTTTTGCTAGTTGATTATAACTGGATATCTGAAAAATGTCGATTCTAGGATGCAGTTAAATGATCAGATACATTTACATGATGGTCATCTTCAAAATTGGCATTAGGGACTAAATCATTTTTGGAGGAGGGTTTCAAAATGTAGTCAGTTAAGGATGAGTGTTTGTCGTCAGATGAGCAAAATGTATATTTGAGTATTTCAAACGGTAACATATCACATGTTGACATTAGAAGCCTATTTCTAAGGAAGGTTGTAATCTTTACCATTTGTACGGTTTGGAATCACTTTTTGGGGTAGCTCCGCATTAAGGTACCGCAGATAATTACGCAACCGTTTTGATTATTGTCGTCATAAAGGCATCCCACAGTTTACATTATTTCTTTTTAATCATCTAAAGAAGCGTTTGTGGAGGTAAACCACACACAGAACAAAAATTAATTTGATAGTGCCCACGGCTAATTTCAACTGCAATAGCTCTGTAGTTTCCGATCTTTTTAATGGGACGATCCGGTAATGATTTCTGATAGCAAACTGTGTTTACACCAAATTCAGAGGGACGCTTTCTTTCTTATTATCATGTATCAATTCTGCTAGCCTGTCTTGAAAAAGCAGCACAATTCCTGTCAATGCCTTGAACCATTTGCAGTTGTTCTGTATATAGCCAATGCCCTTGTATGCATACAATATCTAACATATAAAATAATGAACAAAGATAGGGCGTTCCTATGATAATGCCCTTCGCATTCCAAGTCATTATGTTTAGAGTAGTCATTCAATAATTAAACAAAAGCTATTCAACATGCAAATTAAAATAGACAATGAATCATTTATGTCTGGCTAATACAATCCGGCCAAAATCCGTGTTGTAAAAATTTGGAAGTAAATTGTCCGGAACAGTGACACGAACTGTATAAATTTTTCCGTTCATATTTGACCACGTTTTAAGAATCCTAATATTTGTTATCTTTACTCCTCGATTGTATGCATGTATGAGTATTACATGATGTAGCTCTTCTGGGCCATAGTCTGCTTTAATTCTAGAAAATAACAAAGATTTTTGAACTCCTCTTCATTCCACTTAATGTCAAAGTACTTATTCTAACCATGATTGGTTTTGAATTATTATTATTCATATCATTCACGTATTCGTTTTTCCGTTGATTATTTATAGCATCCGATAATTCATTTTAATTATTTTGATTTTCTTTCTCAACATTTTTCTTGTAAAATGTTCTTCCTTTATCAGCTTCACATATTGCAGTAGATGATGTAGTGTGGGGGGTTTTGTGCTACTTGGGATTGCATCAAACCTACAGTATGAATCTTGTATGTTTGTATCTTAACAACGCTTAAGCCGGTATTTCAGTATACTTGTTAATCTGAAAGAATCCTATTTCTAGATTCTAGACGATGGTAATCAATTACGCTTGTATTCTAAACTGTATTTGGTGCACTAGATGCATTTGCAGTTGGGCAAGAAGATTTGGTCATATTTGCAAAAGAGCAAGACAACTGTAAAAAAAAACAACGTGTAAGCTGGATCGCATATGTGCACTTATGGTCTCAATTTGTTTCTAGGTGTGTGTGGTTAGGATTTGTAACGTACCTTTAACACGTTTTCAGTCATATCGCTACGATGTCTGCAGTGAGGCAGTTTATACTGCTGTCTAGCACTTGGACATCATGCCGTAGATATGTAGCATGATGTTCCACCCAGTTTCAGTATCGTGACACCAGTCCGACATGTATTAACATTAACCTCTTAATGCTGAGCGCCAAGCGAGGCAGCTGTAAGTACAATTTTGGTAAGTCTTTGGTATTGCTCGGCCGGGTATCGAACCCAATACCTCTCGTTTCAGAGGCAGACGCTCTAACCGCTAGGCCACCGGAGCGGTTCAATTTGTTTCTCATTTATAGCTTGTAGCTTTTCGATTATCATTACCTAAATCTTTTTTCACATCTGTCATTGCATGTAGATTAGATTCCAAACACAATTCCGACTCACTTGCCATGTAAATGGACGATTCGAGTCTTTAATTATATCATCCCTACTTTGTATACTCTCTTTCAAACGAACGTTGTCTTTTTTAACCCTCTTCAATTCTTCCATAATAACGTTTACACATTGTTTCAGATAAATAATTTTGTATATATTGCAAATTGGAATGCTGGTTACAACTTTCTCATGTTGACTGTTATTTCCACAATCATCGAACGATGTATTACCTATTGACTGATCGATGTCACTCGACTGACCAATTTCTTGACTATTTTCTTGCAGGTTCCTTAAGCAACTCACACTGTCTATTTTACATGGTTTTCTCTTTCCATACCTAGACATACATACCTTTACTTCGCAAGTGTTGCTATATCCCTATAGAAACTTAAATATTGCATATATATATATATCGTCTGCTATGGTTTTCGTTCCATGGATCACTATCAGAACGTGATGTCCTTTCCACCAAACAACCAGAAGGATAACCAGTATGGTTGACACTACCAATATCATGCAAAGAATATGACGAAGGGACGTTACGTTAAGATTACTTGATAACTCTCGCTTGAATGACTCTTTTTCCAATCTGACATAATTTTATTTTATTTCTGCAAGAATACAGCGTTCTAATTGAGAAGCGCACGGTATATCACTAACATAATCCTGAGTATCCTAGGTATCATTGGTCTCCATTTTGTCACTCTATTTATTTATCACTTAATCGCCTCTAATTGTTAGGAAATGCATATAAAATTGTAACAAATCTGCAGAGATCGTTAAACGATCAAACGATTAGCTTTATAGCAAGAAACATTTGATGTAGCATGGTTCCTTCTTAATTTGTAAATTGATAAAATGTTTTCGATACTTTTAATGACGAAGTGAGAAACAGTTACTAATATTTTTGATGCAGAAAAATTCAGTATTTAGATGCGGGTTCTTCAAAACGTTTCTTCGAATTGTGTGTGTGTGTGTGTGTGTGTGTGTGTGTGTGTGTGTGAACGCCTATTATATTAATATTATCTGCTCTGAACTGTTTAAATTCTAAGAGATGATTCAGTGATTGAGAAAACGAAAATCTTGTACGGCCGGATTTCACTACTATATAAAATAATGTTTTGTAACTAGATTCCCAGTTTATTTGAACACTTTACATATGTTTACTTCTGTGATTGTCATATTATTTTATTTGAGATATAAAGACACACCTTTGATTTAATATTAAATGCTGGTTGAATCAATGAATGCACAATCCTTAAATAGCTAGCGTGCTTGAAAGTCAAATTGCTTGTGGATATAGTTGTAATCAATATAACTTAATGACGACTGAGAATGCGAATACAGATAAGTTGTTAACAGGCGTTCCAAGTATGCGTTATGCTTCACTAAACATACTAAAGACGAATCGTTTTATGTGTAATCTCTTTCCTATCTCACACTTTGTGTTTGTTACTCATGTTATGTTTCAAGTTTAATAAAGAGAGAGAGAGAGAGAGAGAGAGAGAGAGAGAGAGAGAGAGAGAGAGAGAGAGAGATATTCATGTACTCTTCAAGAACAATTTGTACATTTAATAACGAAAACAAAACTTCACATTCGTGTATATGACACCTAGATAAGGTTGTTTAGTCTTTTCCGTTCAACAGTCTGCGAAGATGTTTTATTATTATTAGTAGTAAAATGACAATTTGGCCCCACAGATCCTTTTGGGTTTCTGACACCTGACTGACATATATGTATTTTTAACAATGTATTTATCTAACCATGTTCCCCGCCATGAAGGGAGAGTCGATGACGGATATCAGAGCCCAGGAGCTCATACAGACTTTGTGTTACGTGCTTGCTATAAGTTTTCCTGCATACATTATCGATCGATATATTGTAAACCTACTTTAAATTAATATAACTGCTACAGTTTTCATCCATAACTAGGTGTCCGCGTGACGATGACTGCATTTTACTTTACATTTACATTTTGCAAGTCTGAGCTGTTTCTGATTTGTAGCTTGTATCTTCTTCTATTTTCCATTTTAGCCAGCACACTGTCAAAACATACCACAAGGATCATGTTATCTTAGATTGCTAGTGAATATAACTTACTGGCCGTATTGAGACTGCTTTGTGCGGCTGCAAGAGATTCTGGATAGGTCCGTCCTGGTGAATGCAATTGCATCGCCGTTAATTTGCAACCAGCACCAGACCAATAGGCCGCTATCGATATAGCTCCGATTCGTTAACTTAAAATGATTCATGTTGTCCGAATTCCAGTTACACCAAGACGAGCTTTCGGTGTATGTATGTATGTATGTATGTATGTATGTATGTATGTATGTATGTATGTATGTATGTATGTATGTTTCACTTGCAGTTTCACTTATTTTGCCTACTGATCCTGTAAATACTTAATTATATTTAGGAATTATCATTCATACAAACGTTAGCCAGATAAACTATTCTACATAAACCAGATCGTATTTCCCTGAAACGTTCAAAGCCAAGTTTTAGGAAACAAATGTACCAAGTAAAACACCTGTGTAAGAATGTGTAGGAATTTCAATTTAGACCATTCTGATGTGGACTCCATTATAGGAAAATTGTTTTCGAATTAGACTTTGAAGGAGACCAATAAAATGGCTAACTGTCTCATTTTACCGTTCGTAAGAAGGCTAACTGTCTCATTTTACCGTTCGTAAGAATGATGATTAATGTATGATATATTATAATTATTCAATAATAAATATTATCGCAAGAATGCATGTATAAACTTATATTAGGTTTTCGAAAAATTGTTGGCGCAATGCCATAAGACCATTACGTGTGCAATACCTTTTAAGGTAATGAAATTAAATGCTCCTAAATGCTAGTTATTCCCGATTCATTCAATTTTGTACTCATAATGACTACTATAACGTTTCTCTGATATTGTTTTAACGTTTTTTTCCTTGTTATATTAAATAAAAGTCCCCATAAAGGGATTTAGTTGACGACACACTACAACACAGTCACTGTGTCGTCATCAAGACAGCCGTCTGCTATCCATTGGAAATTTAGTATTCCGATTGGCACTATCGAATTTCCTACTCAGTTACATGTATCATTTTTTGAAATATATAAGTCCCATCCATTTTGTAGTGGTTGTGTCATTTAGATGGCAAAATAATATACCCGAAACAACGACACACTTTGTTGCTACAAAACGACATGCATTGTCTCATTCCATTCAAGCGCACACTATTGACATCCGGTTGCACAAGACTGTGTCGGTCAAAACGACAAACTGTGTCTCAGTCGACGAATGCGACACACTTAACATCCGGTTCCAGACTGTGCCCCTAACATATTTACCATTGTACTATAAACACAAATTCGGGTCTGGTTCCGAACATTGATTGGATGCACAAATATTCATACCACTTCAATATGTCATACAAACAAATTTTGAGACATATTAACTTAGTTTTGTTGTTGTTGTTGTTGTTGTTGTTGTGTGTGCCAGATTAATTTGGGACAATGGGAACATTGATGCTGATTTGTACATGCAATATACCACTGAAACTAGAGTTTTAATAGGATTTATCAAAACATAAGTTCTGAAAATTAGTAAATATTATATTTCAGCATTTTGAGCCCTTAAGTTAATGAGCAAACACATACAATCCTGGAAGTCATATAATAAACTGTGTTGACTATTTATATTTGTTTTGTTTTGTGTGTGTCTTATCTAAATAGGACCGTTGTGGTGAACACACCATTTATTGATACTACAATTCACTGGAGAGATCTAATAACTGAAAGAGGCGTGAGCTGTCCATCTATTCCATTTTATTTGACCTTGACCCTTGACACGTTACAATGTATATATATATATATATATATATATATATATATATATATATATATATATATATATATATATATATATATATATATATATATATTCAATACTGTCACACTTTCACATCGTATAAGCTTGAAACTAGCTTTGGAACATGTGGCGTTTTGCCCGACCCAAAATAGTATAGAAACATATAATCAAAGTAATTCGGACAAGTCATTGTTTAATGTTAAACATTATCGCAGGCTAACACTATTCCTTACGTAAGTTTGCCGTAGCTAGGGTGGGAAGCCCGACCAAGGCCGTCAGAAGCGCAATTATCACCTTGGTGTAGAAGCGCTTGTGCAGATCAAAGAAGTTGCCCGAAGGAGTGGACGAGCCTTATCTTCTCGTTTCGCAGACTGACAGACAGGTTCAATTGGTCGCTTAGGCGATTGGACAGGGTCACAGCGCTACCCAACCAGAATCGATATAGGGACGGGATCCTGATTTGGGCTATGTATGATATCTTTAAACCCGCCAGCAAGATTTAGTTCGCTATAATTCGTTAGAGAGATTGCCAGAAGATAGCAACTCCGATCAGCCATGCGTTATTGGTGGGGAAGAATCCTTAGAACAGGATTCTAAAATGTAGCTTCTAAAGGAAGCGTTGAGGTACATACCAGTGATAGTGGTCCCAATGTCTCCGATACAGAGACGGAAGAAAGAGAAGGAAGGAGAGAAGTCGGGAGAGGTGAAGTTTAGGAGGAGAGGGAGAAACGAAATAAAGAGATGAGTAGAACCAAAGGCCAGGAGAAAATCGAACTCATACTGAAAATCACTAGATGAATTAGGATGTCACTTGGAGGACGAGTGATTGAGTTTATAATTTAAAATTATCGACTTTATTAAATTGTTATTATTTTTAATTTCATCTTCGTGTTTTATATAATTTAACCGTCGGCAGTGCTGACTGGGGGCTCAGAGCTGAACATCTATTTCGTTAGTAATTTAACATTATAACTTCACGAGCCAGAGTGGAACTTACATAATATTTTAATTAATATATTGGAAGTACCCCACCCCAACATTTGCAAACGCTACAGTGGGCGCTTCGTCCGGGATTTGAATTAGACATACATATTAATTTAAAGACCTAAAGTTTATTTGTTAGGAGTATTAATGAACAGTGTGAAACAGTTGTGAGTTATTTTCCAACCTGTGTATTTTGAATTTTTATGATTTCTTCATCTTGTGTTTGTTATATTTGATATTTACATGCTTTGTAGATCTTTAATTACCTGCAGTAATTGCGAAACAAATATCGAGCAAATATCTTACATGAACGAAATTAGTTGTTGTCGACAAGTAAGTATTTGGCTAGGAACTTGTAATATCTGTCCATTGTTAGTAGGGTCGAGACAAGGTATCACTTCCTATTAGTATAACAACATGGCTACAGAAAGGCAAATGATCAATGAGTACCGTGCCATGGGGATACGAGAGAGATCGCCTAGCAGCATTTATCGAAGAAAGAATCAAGGAATGGAAGGCAGAAAAAGCGCTGGCCAAGGAAGCAACAGAGAGAGAGAGAGAGAGAGAGAGAGAGAGAGAGAGAGAGAGAGAGAGAGAGAGAGAGAGAAGAGAGCCAGACTTGTTCACACTCTCGAAATGGAGAAGGTAAAGCTAGCAGCTAGGGACATCGATAGGGACGACGCCAGTACGAGTTCCACAATATCGCTGAAGCACAATCAGATGTCTGGCGGTCAGATTAAAGTGTCATTGACAACTCGTCAGATAAAATGCTTCAATGATGTCATCAAAGATAAATAAATGTATTCAGATCACTCTCTCTGCAGCTGCGATTAAGAACATGATAAAATTAGGTGGTGTATTCCCACTCCTCGCTGCGATTCCAGCATTAATTCCAGCTGGTAAAGCCGCCGCGTTAGGAGCTGCTGGAGCTCTTGGTGCAAAAGCAGTACATAGTATTGCTCAATAATATGAACCAAAATAGGGACGGGGATACAAAAAAAAGAGACAGGGTCTAAGACTACTAGGAATTACGTATTCATGGTACAGCGGAAACGGCCTGAGACTAGGAACAATTTTATAACAATAGTTCCCATGTCAAATTTTGATTTACTCGATGCTGCTAAAAAAAACTAGCGATAAAAATCTTTAGAGTTGTCTTTATAAAAGATCAATTGCCACAACAACCAAACAGCGTTGAAACCGGTATCATTAATCTCGATAATGGCACCGGACCTGGAACTCACTGGGCTGCATACGCGATTGATCCGCGTGCAATTGTTTATTTCGATTCATATGGGTTAGCGCCGCCTAAAGAATTTACGCGTTATATAAACCAACTTAAAAACTCCTATCTGGTATTCTACGCTACCAACACAGAAAATGAATGACCCACAAATATGCGGCATAGAAGTATTAAATGTCCTCAACGCTATTTCATCATCGGGAAAACCAACTCATAAAACCGTACACGAATATACGAGTAATCGCTTTTTAGAGAGAAATTATATAGTATAACATGATTGATATTTGGGGGAGATCTCTATCAAGGTTGAAAAAAACCACTGCAGAAATATCTGCAACCAGTGATGTAAAAAGTAATCGAAGATGAAATATCCGAGATGTTAAATCTCGCAAGTGTTGATCCCAATGAAATAGTTGTATTTCAAGATCGTCAGGGTAAATTGAAAATGAGTAATGTTTCCCTGGATGATATTTTACTTAAACGACGCGACGCAGTAGAAGATACTATCGCGTTGTTTTCCATGGAGGGTAAACTCAAACCGGGTGTACTTGTTTCGACGCTCACAGATAAATTAACAGCGCTATTACAAAAACTATTGCAAAAAAACTACGTGATGAATACAACACTCACGTAAATGCGTTTACGGATTTAAATAAAAACTATTAACACTTTTCAGGTCCCCTTAAACGATTTCTTTCGAGATCCATCGGTTACCACACCGAAACTCACGGAGATAAAAGCAGCCATTGATAATTTGATAAATTGTGATCCGAGTATGACACTCATATCGAATAATTTACTATGTTACGTAGAAACTTTAAAGAAACCGATGATGCCATCGATAAATTGTTTGGTAAAAATGCCAAACCCGAAGAAATCAAAACAGATCTCGCTGATATTATCACGAAACTCAATGAAATAACCGCGATTAATCGGCGAATAGAAGTTGTTCACGAAGATCAAGGATGATCTACCGAGGATGATAGGAAAACTTGAAGAAAAAAAAATCCCTCACGAACAAAAAAATATCATAAATAACGTGTACGCGATTCAATACGGATCATTTACGTGGACACCACAAAATAACATTAAATATCACCTCGACCATCAAAGGCATTTATCGATTAACACTAGTAACACAGACTCAATTTAATATTTCATCAACGAGTTCATCTGGGATCAACAATACGATATCAACGATCATCGACAAGGGAACAATTGAACAATTCACAATAACATGCACTGATAATAATTTGGCTAGGGTTTCAGTAACATGGTAGGTAGAATTCGTAGCGGATTTAAGTAAACAATTAAACTGAAATCTATTACAATAAATAAAATGTTATCATTGGCAACGTCACAGCAATATTGCTATGATCAGATCAGCGAATTTCAAACTAAACTGAAAACCCTCACTGAGGAGTATCAAGTAAAAGTAAATAAATACCGACAAAGAATCACCGCAGTTGATGTTACTGTGTACTCGATATCAGGTGTAATCACCGGAGCTGGTATTATACTCTCCTCGGTGACAATCGTTGCCCCGATAGCTGTTCCTATTTGTATATCAGCGGCGACAACAATCGCTGAGATAATTTCAATAATAACAAAAAAAAATATCATCATGCAGCTAGTGCATACTACAAGATTACGTAGTTAAATTCCATGTTGTGTCAACAGTGTCAACAATATTGATGCAGTTGCTCGCCGCCTCATCTCTCTCTCTCTCTCTCTCTCTCTCTCTCTCTCTCTCTCTCTCAACCTGATTACGTTACCTTTTTGGATTAAAATGAATTAGATAACATAATAGTATTCTTTTATATCGTCTATACGTATGTAAATACGGAGACATTTAGGACACTTATCGTCGCTATTGACGTGATGAAGGAAATGGAGAAAAACGTGTAAGAAAAATGAGGTCACGTACGTTTGTTTATCACCCGTACTTCGTAAAATGTACTCTAAAATAAATGGGTTCTTCATTCCTCTTTTGTCTTATCTGTGTTACTGCCTTGATGACTGCATTTCTTTCTACCTAATAGTTACTTTTCTCATCTTCTAGGCCTGTATTGGTTTTATTTATCGATGATACCATGGTAGACAGGTTATTTCCATAATATATTCGCAAAACAGTAGACTTCGGGTTTGATTTTTAACTTCATGCACCGTGGTGTGTTTCAAAATAATGTTTCATGATCGTACTTGGTAGGCGTTTATGACTCACATCGTAACTCAACTGTAACGAAAATGTCGATCATTATAGTCCCAATCATTTCAACTTTCGAATTGACTTGCAAGTAAGAGTTTTACAGGGCAAAATCTATACAATAATCCGTCTTTCAAATTATGTAAATATGACCATGATGATGGTAATGTCTCATATCCAGGGTGTTATGCATACATAAGTAACGTGTCAATGACATGAAAAAGAATCGATTTCTCTCTCTCTCTCCATGATAACACATTAAGCTATAATCTGTGGAATGAGTGAGAATAATCTGGAGCTGGTGGTAAACTAGAATAATCCAAGTTTATATATATATATATATATATATATATATATATATATATATATATATATATATATATATATATATATATATATATATAAACATTAATACATTTTCAGTCTCCTTTACATTCATGATTTGGCCTGGGAATATGTCAATACCCCCCCCCCCTTCTCTCTATATCTCTCTGTCTCTCTCTCAACCTATTACGTGACCTTTTTGGATTAGAATGGATCAGAAAACAAAATAGTATTGTTTTGTATCGTCTATACGGATGTAAATACGGAAACATTTTTGAAAATTATCGTCGCTATTGACGTGAGAAAAAAAATGATGAGATACGTGTAATAAAGATGGGTTCCCGTACGTTTGTTTATCACCCGAACTACGTGAAATGTACTTTCAAATCAAAGGGTTCTTCTTTCCACTTGTGTCGTATCTTTGTCACTGCCTTGATGTCGGTCTTTCTGTCTAGCGAATAGCTACCTTTCTCTTCTTCCAGGTATGTATTGGTTTTATTTCTCGATGATACCTGGTAGACAGGTAATTTCCGTTATATATTCGCAATCAGTAGACTTCGGGTTCGATTTTCAACTTCCTGCACCGTGGTGTGTTTCAAAATAATCTTTCATGCTCATACATGGTAGGCGATTATGGGACACATCATAACTCAAGTGTAACGAAAATGTCAATTAATATAGTCCAAATCATTTCAACTTTCAAATTGACTCAGAAGGAAGTGTTTTCCAGGGCAAAATCTATACATCAATCCGACTTTCTACGCCTCTGGGCTTGATTTTTAACTTCATACACCGTGGTGTGTTTCATTCAATGTTTCGTGCTTATACATGGTAGGCGTTTATTTATTTCAACTTTCAAATTGACTCAGAAGGAAGTGTTTTCCAGGGCAAAATCTATACATCAATCCGACTTTCAAATCGTTTAAATATGACCATTATGTAGCAAATGTCCCATATTCCGGGTGTTATGCATACATACGACACATACCAACGACACGAAGATATAATCTACCTCCGTGAACACTCGCCTCTGTCTGTCTGTCTGTCTGTCTCTCTCTCTCTCTCTCTCTCTCTCTCTCTCTCTCTCTCTCTCTCTCTCTCTCTCCTGACCAAACTCTTTGAAACTACCGGAAAAAATTGTATGGCATATGTTTAGCTCTATCTAGGTATATCTCCCCATACACATGTTGCTGTTGCTGTACTGGATTACAATAAATCAATCACTATATACCATCGACTCCAACCCCTAAATGTAGAATGACGAAACGCTTGAAAAACCTATCAACGCCCCTGTGGTAAGAAAGTTAATGCATACATACAGGTAAATCAAAGAGATCTTGTACGTTTGTTCGTCATCTGTTACCCATTAAAATAGACTGTCATGTCTTTAGAATTTATTTTCCTCATAAGCCCTTTGATTGCCCAACATTCACTATCAGAATAACGGTGTGTCTGTCCACCCATTATCGACGTTTCTCTCCTACGACAAGCATACATTTTTAAGCAGTTTTGTTCCTCCCTTTATTCACAAAAAAACAACCACGGGTACAAATAGCCTACACTCGCCGTGGTGTGCCTATGGCAGGAATATATTGTTGTTTCAGCAAGATATAATAGTGTATAACCTATAATTTATTTTGATCCAGTTAACAGAAAATTAAAATAACGTTTCATGCTCGAACATATCAGGAGTTTAATAGATATAAAAAAAACAAGTGTTATGAAACGTCGATCAATACACTGAAAAAAGAATGTACTTTCTTATTGAATTGCATGAAATATTATATAGGCGAAATCTATACATCGATTCTTCACTTTTATTGTCAGAAATATTACCTTGCCAAAATACGTCTGATAGGCAGGGTGTTGTGCTCACATTAGTAACGTGAAAATGACACGATGTTTAACTCGACCGCAAATCTCCAAATATATAGAAACCAAATCCTTAAAGTCGTACGTATACACGTTCCAATATACAAATCTGGTATGTGCATGATACTATTATAAATTTTCAATAGCTTGTCGACATTGGAAAATAATACTAAGTGTAAGGACAAAGATAAATATATGTGTTGATTCATACAAGTTGTGTCTTTATATGCTTTGACGTTATCAATACGACAAGCACATTGGTATTAATAATAATGACGTCAATCTTTTCAATCGACATCAAAGGCGTAGCGATGATATTTTGCGCCCGGGGACAAACTATAAAATTGGCGCCCCAGCGATCTTGTGACTGATTTATTACCCTTGTTTTCTTATTATAATGTAACGTTGCAAGCCTCATTTTGGCGCCCCTGTACCTTGGCGGCCTATGTCCGAAACGGGGCCACAGGCGGAGATGAGATGATGATGAGTTTGTTTTTAGCCAGTAGATCTGCTAAATCATTTCCGTTCATGTTTATGTGAGATGGTATCCATAAGAACTCTACAGTTCGATTTTGTGAGCTGATTAATTTAATGATTTGATTTATTTGATTAAGGAAGTTTTGTCTGGATTTAGTGTTGTTATTTTTAATGGAATTAAGGACGCTCAGCGAGTCGCTAATAATCAAAGCCTTTTTAGGTTTATGTTCTTGTATCCATTTTAAAGATTCAAGGATGGCCCAGAATTAGCAGTATAAATGGAGCAGTGGTCAGGTAGTCGACTGCCCATTTGGATATTATATTTAGCTATGACCAAAGGTGCCGCTGTTTTAATGGGATTTATGATTTTAGAGCCAACCGTGTAAATTTGTAGGTAACCTTGATATTGGTTATTGATGGTTTCCATGGCTACTATTTTAAGGTATTGTTGGTCATTTTCTTTATTACCTGTGCTTACAAGGGAGGTATTTACCTTTATTGGTGCACAGTTCCAGGGATCTTTATCATAATGTTGATTCATTTCTGTTTGAAATATATCTACTGGAATTTGATGTTTTAATTCGTGTACCATTTTTCCAAAAGATGTGTTGTTTTTGGGGTATTTCAAGAAAGGAGTGTCACATTGATGAATAGCCACAAGGGTGGGGTGCGTTTTGTCATGAGTCGACAGCCGAGCTGCATATCTTAACATGAGTTCCTGCCTTCTCAGGTGTAGTGGAGGTTCTCCGGTCAAGACCTGCAGCTCAGCTGTGGACGTAGATGTCAGCGCGCCAGTGGCCAAAAGGAGGGCTTTTCTCTGTACTTTAATTAATGTATTTAATTGACTATTGGATGCCGTGGTGTATACTTGGCATCCATAGTCTAGTTACGAGCGCCCGGTATAATGTCATGATAGTTTTTTGATTGGCACCACACTGTTCCTTTTAGGTTTCTTAGTAGATTTAGATCTTTACTACATTTTTGAACTAACTCATCAATATGATGGACTCATGATAGGTGTTGATCGAAGTACATGCCCAAGAATTTGGCAACTTTTACGAACTTAATTTCCTGATTTTGAATAGTGAGTTTAGGGTAGGTTTTGAATTTTGGCCTGCGAGGGGTGAACAGTACATCTACCGTTTTTTGGTGCGAAAGTTTAAATCCCCACTTGTCATCCCAATTGCCTATGTTGTTAAGGCTTTTTTGAATTTCATCCATGTGTTGGTGGTTGGAGGGGTTGCCTGCTCTCCATAGTCCACTATCATCTGCAAATTGAGATAATCCGATTTGTTTTGTTGCCAGATTTGAGTCGAGGTCATTGATCATGAGGTTGAATAGGGTGGGGCTGAGAACACTTCCTTGTGGAGTTCCATTTTCAAGTGTGTGTTCTTCAGAGTAAGCTGCCCCTACCCTGGTTATGATTTTGCGGTCCATTAAGAAATTTTGTATGAAATTAAATATTCGACCTGTTATACCATAGTGGTTTAATTTGGATATGAGGCCTTTACTCCATACAAGGTCGAAGGCTTTTTCTAGATCTAGAAATACCGCAATTAAGTTTCTATCCCCTTTCCTTTTGTTGTTAAAGGCGAGTTTAATGGCGGATTCTAGTTTGATTAATTGATCAGTTGTGGATCGGTTGTTTCTAAAGCCACATTGATTTTGAGATATCAAGTTATTGCTCTCCAAATGAATTTTGAGTCTGTTATTGATGATGGTTTCCATAATTTTGCAGATGTTGTTAGTTAAAGAAATGGGCCTGTATGATTGTATGTTATTTCTATCTTTATTAGGTTTCAAGATGGGGATTACTATAGCTGTTTTCCATTTTTAGGTAGCTTCCCTGTGTCCCATATTATATTAAGCATTTTTATGATATTTTTTAGGAAGGTCAAAGGTAAATGTTTGTAGATTACGTAACCTATTTGGTCTTCTCCAGGTGAAGTTTCGTTTTTGGTCTTAAGAGCCTGCTCCCCTTCTTGGATGGTGATTTCGGTGTTTAGATGGGAATTTTTAGGTCCTAAATCTTGGAATTTATGTTTATATTTAATCTCTGTTTTAGCTCTATGTTCCTGAAATTTGGCGGTGTGGTTGTTGTTGCTGCTCATTTCTTGGAAATGTAATGCTAGTGAGTCAGCTTTTTCTTTGGGATTACTGGTGTTATTAATTTTTGGGGTGTTGTTATTATGTTTCCCCCTTAATGTTCTAATTTTATCCCACACTTGTTTTGAGTTTGTTGAAATGTTTATTGAGCTGCAGTATTTTTGCCAAGTTTGTTCTTTGGACTGCTTAATTAGATATTTGAGCTTATTGTCATGAATTTTGTACCCTAGAAAGTGAGTAGTGTTTTTTGGTTCTTTTGAATTTATTTAAAGCTCTGATTTTTTGTTGTCGAATTTGTTTGATTTCAGTGTTCTACCATGGTACGCTAAGTTTTTTCGCATTGCAACTAGTTTTAGGTATGGTATTTGTAGCGGTCTGGGTTATGATTTGAGTTATGTTTTCGTAGTATGTGTCAATGTCCTCAGACTCTGCGTCTGATGGGTTGACGTTATTTAGTATATCTTTGAAAGAATCCCAATCAGCTCTTTTATAATTCCACCTGGGTATTTTAAGGTTTGGTCCGCACTGAGCGGTCATCTGTAGGGTGGTGATTATTGCGAAGTGGTCGCTACCCATGGGGTCTGATTGTTCCACTTCCCACTTTGCCACCTGGGCCAGTCCGGCCGTGCACAGGGTGAGGTCGATAGTCGACAGGGTGCCGTCCACCGGGCTAAGTCTGGTTTTGGCACCATCGTTTAGGAGTGTTAGGGATGGATTCAGTAATCCATTTCTCCACCATTTTTCCCCTTTTGTCCGTCATCTCTCCCCCCCATGTCTCGTTATGGGCATTGAAGTCCCCGCATATGACCGCCTGTTCGGTTCCAAAATTTTGTGTCAATGCTTTAAGGGCCAATTGATGTGTATTTTTTAAGTCCCCTCCAGGGTCATAAGCTAGTCGACATTGGAAACCAATACTGAATTTCTATGCAGAGAGAGACTTTAAGCAAATTGACAACTCAAAACGATCTATCCAGAGCTAATATGACTAAGTTCATTAATGTTCTTTACCTACACACTGTAAAGCTCAAGCTAAAAAAGACATAGTGATTTCGAAAAAAACATTTCTGTATAAATGAAAACCCGTTACTGTCCGCTTTGTGCATGTGTAATATGACGTGTTTTTATATATATATATATATATATATATATATATATATATATATATATATATATATATATATATATATATATATATATATATATATATATATACATATATACAGGTTCATAATTTCGGACCTTTTGTACAAGAGTATAACGCATACATATTCTATGCAAATTATTAAATGTATGGATAATCACAAAGAAGATAATATGGTCTTATGTAATACACATATTCGTACATTTACAAATGGAAACTGTATATCTATACTTCATATCATAGAACGTATTATTGTGTCTATTTTTCCCCAGATATTTCCTCAAGCCTTACGCTATCTACGTGTTCCGTGTTGATTCATGCAAATGGACAACCTTCATGTTCTATGCATTCTTCGTTTAATTCAAAGATAAAGAGACATTTTTATAAACAGTAAATTCATAGTTAGTCTTTCAGGCCGTGTAAAAAGTATTTGTCTAAAACTACTTGAATTGTATGTAATATTTACTACCCTAATATCTCTTTCTCTCGTTTCATCTTTGTCAATCAGCAAGAATACAAGTGTTGAGGTCCAAACAGAGGTTCAAAAATTAAACCACGAAATAAATAGTCTCAGGAAACAGATAACAGAGGTAGGCAAGATGGAACTGGTGGATGTGTTCACAGAAAGTGCATTGTTCGGTATGCTCTTGGCTCAAACGGTGCTTCCGTTGTTGCGGAGAGGAAGATAGTGGAGCGGAAACATTATTCAAATTCTTAAAGGATTCTTTGTGAAATATTAATATATACATCTTGGACTTGATGTGAACTTCGTTATTTATGCCATTGGAAAACGTAAGACTTAATAAAGTCATGTTTAAATGAAATCGATTATGATACGAATTACAAACTCTAACATATACTTTCTTATTGGTAATACATTGGCATGACACGCATATCAACTCACACAATGCTATTGATATATATAGAATCTATGTTGGGGTTTGGACCGAGACAATGAAATCCCAGCTTACGGGTTATATTATTTGTCTCCCCACGAGGCTTGTGCTATCATCTTCCAGGCATGTATTGGTTTTATTTCTCGATGATACCATGGTAGACAGGTCATGTCCGTAACATATTCGCAATCAGTAGACTTCGGGTTTGATTTATAACTTCATACACCGTGGTGTCTTTCAAAGTCACGTTTCATGATCGTACATGGTACTTTATTGGTAGCTTTTACGGGCACACATCATAACTCAGCTGTAACGAAAATGTCGATCATTATAGTCTAAATTCATTTCAACTTTCGAATTGACATGCAAGGAATAGTTATACAGGGAAAAATGTATACATTAATCCGTCTTTGGGAATTATTTAAATATGACCATGATGATGGTAATGTCTCTCATATCCAGGGTGTTATGCATACAAAAGTTACGTGCCAATTGACATGAAAAAAGAATCGATTTCTCTCTCTCCTCGATAATATATTAATCTAAAATCTATGGAATGAGTGAGAATAATCTGGTGTTGGCGGTAACCAAGAAGTATCCAAGTTTTATATATCTATATTAAATATACGCGTACACCATCCATTGAATAACGATACTAATGATCAATTTTTCGGTAGCATTTCAAGACTGGATGTCATTACACAATTGGTATGGAAAACTTTGAACAAATGTAAACATTAATACATTTTCAGTCTCCTTTACAATCATGATTTGGCCTGGGAACATGTCAATACCACCCCTCTCTCTATCTCTCTCTGTTTGTCTATGTCTGTCTGTCTCTCTCTCAACCTGATGAGGTGACCTTTTTTGTATTAGAATGATTCAGAAAACAAAATAGTATTGTTTTGTATCGTCTATACGGATGTAAATACGGAAAAATTTGTAAAAATTATCGTCGGTATTGACGTGAGAAAAAGAATGGTGAGATACGTGTAATAAAGATGGGTTACGTACGTTTGTTTATCACCCGAACTCTCGATGATACCTGGTATACAAGTAATTTCGGAAACATATTTGCAATCAGTAGACTTCGGGTTTGATTTTTAACTTCATGCACCGTGGTGTGTTTCATTCCAATGTTTCGTGCTTTTATATGGTAGGCGTTTATGACACACATCATAACTCGAGTGTAACGAAAACTGTAACGAAAATGTCAATTAATATGGTCGAAATTATTTCAACTTGCAAATTGACTCCGAAGGAAGTATTTTCCAGGGCAAAAACTATACATCAATCCGTCTTTCAAATCGTTTAATAATGAACATTATGTAGCAAATGTCTCATATTCAGGGCGTTATGCATACATACGAGACATACAAACGACACGAAGATACAATCTACCTCCGGGAACACTCGCCTCTCTCTCTCTCTCTCTCTCTCTCTCTCTCTCTCTCTCTCTCTCTCTCTCTCTCTTCCATCGACTGTCCAAACGAAGAACAAAGACATACTCTTTAAAACTACCAGAAAATATTTTATGTCATATGTCTATCTCTGTCTAGGTATATCTCCCCATACACATGTTGCTGTTGCTATACTGGTTTACAATAAATCCATCACCATACACTCCAAACAACTAAATGTAGAATGACGAAACGCTTGGGAAACCTATCAACGCCCCTAAGGTAATAAAGTTAATGCAAACATACAGGTAAATTAAATAGATCTCGTACGTTTGTTTTTCATCTGTTACCTATTGAAATATAGTCAAGTCTTTAGAATTTATTTTCCTTATAAGCCCTTTGATTGTCCGACATTCACTATCAGAATAACAGTGTGTCTGTCCACCCATTATCGACGTTTCTCTCCTACTACAAGCATACATTTTTAAGCTGTTTTTTTTCCTCCCTTTATTAACAAACAAACGACCTCGGGTACAAATAGCCTACACTCGCCGTGGTGTGACTATGGTAAGAATATGTAGTTGTTTCAGTAAGATATAACAGTGTATAATCTATCTTCTTTTTAATCCAGTTAACAGAAAATTAATATAACGTTTCATGCTCGAACATATTAGGAGTTTAACAGATATAAAAATAAAAAGAAGTGGTATGAAACGTCGATCAATATACTGAAATTAGAACGTACTTTCTTATTGAATTCCATGAAATAGTATATAGGCGAAAGCTATACATCGATTCTTCACTTTTATTGTCAGAAATATTTCCTTGCCAAAATACGTCTGATAGGCAGGGTGTTGTGATCACCTTAGTAACGTGAAAATGACTCGATGTTTAACTCGACCGCAAATCCCCAATTATATAGAAACCAAATCCTTAAAATCGTACATGTACACGTTCCAATGGACAAATCTGATATGTGGCTGATACTATTATTAATTTTCAATAGCTAGTCGACATTGGAAACCAATACTACGTGTAAGGACAAAGACAAATATCTGTATGCACTCATACAAGTTGTGTCTTTATATGCTTTGATGTTATGAATACGACAAACACCTTGGTGTTAATCATAATGACGTCAATCTTTTCAATCGACATATGTTCTTGTCTCAGGCAATACAAAATATATATGCTGTGTTGCATTTCTTCAGTGATATAGCAATAAACTGAATATCGAGTATTCATTAAAAAATAAATCATTTCAAAAAGGCATAGGAAACAAATCCATGTCTTGTGATTGTACCTCAACAAATTATTATATAAACAATATTGATGCAGTTGCTCGTCGCCTCATCTCTCTCTCTCTCTCTCTCTCTCTCTCTCTCTCTCTCTCTCTCTCTCTCTCTCTCTCTCTCTCTCTCCTCTCTCTCTCTCTCTCTCTCAACCTCATTACGTTACCTTTTTGGATTACAATGAATTAGATAACAAAATAGTATTCTTTTATATCGTCTAGACGTATGTAAATACGGAGATATTTGGGAAACTTATCGTCGCTATTGACGTGAGGAAGGAAATGGAGAAATACGTGTAAGAAAAATGAGGTCCCATGCGTTTGTTTATCACCAGTACTTCGTGAATTGTACTTTAAAATCAATGGGTTCTTCGTTCCTCTTTTGTCGTCTCTGTGTTACTGACTTGATGACGGTCTTTCTTTCTACCTAATAGTTACCTTTCTCTTCTTCCATGCATGTATTGGTTTTATTTCTTGATGATACCATTGTAGACAGGTCATTTCCATAATATACTGGAAATCAGTAGACTTCGAGTTTGATTTTTAACTTCATGCACCGTGGTGTGTTTCAAAAAAATGTTTCATGATCGTACTTGGTAGGCGTTTATGGGACACATCATAACTCAACTGTAACGAAAATGTCGATCATTATAGTCCAAATCATTTCAACTTTCGAATTGACTTGCAAGGAATAGTTATACAGGGCAAAATCCGTACATTAATCCGTCTTTCAAATTATTTAAATATGACCATGATGATGGTAATGTCTCATACCCAGGGTGTTATGCATACAAAAGTTACGTGCCAGTGACATGAAAAAAGAATCTCTCTCTCTCTCTCTCTCTCTCTCTCTCTCTCTCTCTCTCTCCTCTCTCTCTCTCTCTCTCTCCATCGACTGTCCAAACGAAGAACAAAGACATACTCTTTAAAACTACCAGAAAATATTTTATGTCATATGTCTACCTCTGTCTAGGTATATCTCCCCATACACATGTTGCTGTTGCTATACTGGTTTACAATAAATCCATCACCATACACTCCAAACAACTAAATGTAGAATGACGAAACGTTTGGGGAAACCTATCAACGCCCCTAAGGTAATAAAGTTAATGCAAACATACAGGTAAATTAAATAGATTTCGTACGTTTGTTTTTCATCTGTTACCTATTGAAATATAGTCAAGTCTTTAGAATTTATTTTCCTTATAAGCCCTTTGATTGTCCGACATTCACTATCAGAATAACAGTGTGTCTGTCCACCCATTATCGACGTTTCTCTCTACTACAAGCATACATTTTTAAGCTGCTTTTTTTCCTCTCTTTATTAACAAACAAACGACCTCGGGTACAAATAGCCTACACTCGCCGTGGTGTGACTATGGTAAGAATATGTAGTTGTTTCAGTAAGATATAACAGTGTATAATCTATCTTCTTTTTAATCCAGTTAACAGAAAATTAATATAACGTTTCATGCTCGAACATATTAGGAGTTTAACAGATATAAAATAAAATGAAGTGGTATGAAACGTCGATCAATATACTGAAATTAGAACGTACTTTCTTATTGAATTTCATGAAATAGTATATAGGCGAAAGCTATACATCGATTCTTCACTTTTATTGTCAGAAAATATTTCCTTGCCAAAATACGTCTGATAGGCAGGGTGTTGTGATCACCTTAGTAACGTGAAAATGACTCGATGTTTAACTCGACCGCAAATCCCCAATTATATAGAAACCAAATCCTTAAAATCGTACATGTACACGTTCCAATGGACAAATCTGATATGTGGCTGATACTATTATTAATTTTCAATAGCTAGTCGACATTGGAAACCAATACTACGTGTAAGGACAAAGACAAATATCTGTATGCACTCATACAAGTTGTGTCTTTATATGCTTTGATGTTATGAATACGACAAACACCTTGGTGTTAATCATAATTATTATATAAACAATATTGATGCAGTTGCTCGTCGCCTCATCTCTCTCTCTCTCTCTCTCTCTCTCTCTCTCTCTCTCTCTCTCTCTCTCTCTCAACCTCATTACGTTACCTTTTTGGATTACAATGAATTAGATAACAAAATAGTATTCTTTTATATCGTCTAGACGTATGTAAATACGGAGATATTTGGGAAACTTATCGTCGCTATTGACGTGAGGAAGGAAATGGAGAAATACGTGTAAGAAAAATGAGGTCCCGTAGGTTCTTTTATCACCAGTACTTCGTGAATTGTACTTTAAAATTAATGAGTTCTTCGTTCCTCTTTTGTCGTCTCTGTGTTACTGACTTGATGACGGTCTTTCTTTCTACCTAATAGTTACCTTTCTCTTCTTCCATGCATGTATTGGTTTTATTTCTTGATGATACCATGGTAGACAGGTCATTTCCATAATATACTGGAAATCAGTAGACTTCGAGTTTGATTTTTAACTTCATGCACCGTGGTGTGTTTCAAAAAAATGTTTCATGATCGTACATGGTAGGCGTTTATGGGACACATCATAACTCAACTGTAACGAAAATGTCGATCATTATAGTCCAAATCATTTCAACTTTCGAATTGACTTGCAAGGAATAGTTATACAGGGCAAAATCCGTACATTAATCCGTCTTTCAAATTATTTAAATATGACCATGATGATGGTAATGTCTCATACCCAGGGTGTTATGCATACAAAAGTTACGTGCCAATGACATGAAAAAAGAATCTCTCTCTCTCTCTCTCTCTCTCTCTCTCTCTCTCTCTCTCTCTCTCTCTCTCTCTCCATCGACTGTCCAAACGAAGAACAAAGACATACTCTTTAAAACTACCAGAAAATATTTTATGTCATATGTCTACCTCTGTCTAGGTATATCTCCCCATACACATGTTGCTGTTGCTATACTGGTTTACAATAAATCCATCACCATACACTCCAAACAACTAAATGTAGAATGACGAAACGCTTGGGAAACCTATCAACGCCCCTAAGGTAATAAAGTTAATGCAAACATACAGGTAAATTAAATAGATCTCGTACGTTTGTTTTTCATCTGTTACCTATTGAAATATAGTCAAGTCTTTAGAATTTATTTTCCTTATAAGCCCTTTGATTGTCCGACATTCACTATCAGAATAACAGTGTGTCTGTGCACCCATTATCGACGTTTCTCTCCTACTACAAGCATACATTTTTAAGCTGTTTTTTTTTCCCTCCCTTTATTAACAAACAAACGACCTCGGGTACAAATAGCCTACACTCGCCGTGGTGTGACTATGGTAAGAATATGTAGTTGTTTCAGTAAGATATAACAGTGTATAATCTATCTTCTTTTTAATCCAGTTAACAGAAAATTAATACAACGTTTCATGCTCGAACATATTAGGAGTTTAACAGATATAAAATAAAAAGAAGTGGTATGAAACATCGATCAATATACTGAAATTAGAACGTACTTTCTTATTGAATTCCATGAAATAGTATATAGGCGAAAGCTATACATCGATTCTTCACTTTTATTGTCAGAAATATTTCCTTGCCAAAATACGTCTGATAGGCAGGGTGTTGTGATCACCTTAGTAACGTGAAAATAACTCGATGTTTAACTCGACCGCAAATCCCCAATTATATAGAAACCAAATCCTTAAAATCGTACATGTACACGTTCCAATGGACAAATCTGATATGAGGATGATACTATTATTAATTTTCAATAGCTAGTCGACATTGGAAACCAATACTACGTGTAAGGACAAAGACAAATATCTGTATGCACTCATACAAGTTGTGTCTTTATATGCTTTGATGTTATGAATACGACAAACACCTTGGTGTTAATCATAATGACGTCAATCTTTTCAATCGACATATGTTCTTGTCTCAGGCAATACAAAATATATATGCTGTGTTGCATTTCTTCAGTGATAGCAATAAACTGAATATCGAGTATTCATTAAAAAATAAATCATTTCAAAAAGGCATAGGAAACAAATCCATGTCTTGTGATTGTACCTCAACAAATTATTATATAAACAATATTGATGCAGTTGCTCGTCGCCTCATCTCTCTCTCTCTCTCTCTCTCTCTCTCTCTCTCTCTCTCTCTCTCTCTCTCTCTCTAACCTCATTACGTTACCTTTTTGGATTACAATGAATAGATAACAAAATAGTATTCTTTTATATCGTCTAGACGTATGTAAATACGGAGATATTTGGGAAACTTATCGTCGCTATTGACGTGAGGAAGGAAATGGAGAAATACGTGTAAGAAAAATGAGGTCCCGTAGGTTCTTTTATCACCAGTACTTCGTGAATTGTACTTTAAAATCAATGGGTTCTTCGTTCCTCTTTTGTCGTCTCTGTGTTACTGACTTGATGACGGTCTTTCTTTCTACCTAATAGTTACCTTTCTCTTCTTCCATGCATGTATTGGTTTTATTTCTTGATGATACCATGGTAGACAGGTCATTTCCATAATATACTGGAAATCAGTAGACTTCGAGTTTGATTTTTAACTTCATGCACCGTGGTGTGTTTCAAAAAAATGTTTCATGATCGTACATGGTAGGCGTTTATGGGACACATCATAACTCAACTGTAACGAAAATGTCGATCATTATAGTCCAAATCATTTCAACTTTCGAATTGACTTGCAAGGAATAGTTATACAGGGCAAAATCCGTACATTAATCCGTCTTTCAAATTATTTAAATATGACCATGATGATGGTAATGTCTCATACCCAGGGTGTTATGCATACAAAAGTTACGTGCCAATGACATGAAAAAAGAATCTCTCTCTCTCTCTCTCTCTCTCTCTCTCTCTCTCTCTCTCTCTCTCTCTCTCTCTCTCTCTCTCTCCTCTCTCTCTCCATCGACTGTCCAAACGAAGAACAAAGACATACTCTTTAAAACTACCAGAAAATATTTTATGTCATATGTCTACCTCTGTCTAGGTATATCTCCCCATACACATGTTGCTGTTGCTATACTGGTTTACAATAAATCCATCACCATACACTCCAAACAACTAAATGTATATTGACGAAACGCTTGGGAAACCTATCAACGCCCCAAAGGCAATAAAGTTAATGCAAACATACAGGTAAATTAAATAGATCTCGTACGTTTGTTTTTCATCTGTTACCTATTGAAATATAGTCAAGTCTTTAGAATTTATTTTCCTTATAAGCCCTTTGATTGTCCGACATTCACTATCAGAAAAATAGTGTGTCTGTCCACCCATTATCGACGTTTCTCTCCTACTACAAGCATACATTTTTAAGCTGCTTTTTTTCCTCCCTTTATTAATAAACAAACGACCTCGGGTACAAATAGCCTACACTCGCCGTGGTGTGACTATGGTAAGAATATGTAGTTGTTTCAGTAAGATATAACAGTGTATAATCTATCTTCTTTTTAATCCAGTTAACAGAAAATTAATACAACGTTTCATGCTCGAACATATTAGGAGTTTAACAGATATAAAATAAAAAGAAGTGGTATGAAACGTCGATCAATATACTGAAATTAGAACGTACTTTCTTATTGAATTTCATGAAATAGTATATAGGCGAAAGCTATACATCGATTCTTCACTTTTATTGTCAGAAATATTTCCTTGCCAAAAATACGTCTGATAGGCAGGGTGTTGTGATCACCTTAGTAACGTGAAAATGACTCGATGTTTAACTCGACCGCAAATCCCCAATTATATAGAAACCAAATCCTTAAAATCGTACATGTACACGTTCCAATGGACAAATCTGATATGTGGCTGATACTATTATTAATTTTCAATAGCTAGTCGACATTGGAAACCAATACTACGTGTAAGGACAAAGACAAATATCTGTATGCACTCATACAAGTTGTGTCTTTATATGCTTTGATGTTATGAATACGACAAACACCTTGGTGTTAATCATAATGACGTCAATCTTTTCAATCGACATATGTTCTTGTCTCAGGCAATACAAAATATATATGCTGTGTTGCATTTCTTCAGTGATAGCAATAAAATGAATATCGAGTATTCATTAAAAAATAAATCATTTCAAAAAGGCATAGGAAACAAATCCATATCTTGTGATTGTACCTCAACAAATTATTATATAAACAATATTGATGCAGTTGCTCGTCGCCTCATCTCTCTCTCTCTCTCTCTCTCTCTCTCTCTCTCTCTCTCTCTCTCTCTCAACCTCATTACGTTACCTTTTTGGATTACAATGAATTAGATAACAAAATAGTATTCTTTTATATCGTCTAGACGTATGTAAATACGGAGATATTTGGGAAACTTATCGTCGCTATTGACGTGAGGAAGGAAATGGAGAAATACGTGTAAGAAAAATGAGGTCCCGTAGGTTCTTTTATCACCAGTACTTCGTGAATTGTACTTTAAAATTAATGGGTTCTTCGTTCCTCTTTTGTCGTCTCTGTGTTACTGCCTTGATGACGGTCTTTCTTTCTACCTAATAGTTACCTTTCTCTTCTTCCAGGCATGTATTGGTTTTATTTCTTGATGATACCATTGTAGACAGGTCATTTCCATAATATACTGGAAATCAGTAGACTTCGAGTTTGATTTTTAACTTCATGCACCGTGGTGTGTTTCAAAAAAATGTTTCATGATCGTACATGGTAGGTGTTTATGGGACACATCATAACTCAACTGTAACGAAAATGTCGATCATTATAGTCCAAATCATTTCAACTTTCGAATTGACTTGCAAGGAATAGTTATACAGGGCAAAATCCGTACATTAATCCGTCTTTCAAATTATTTAAATATGACCATGATGATGGTAATGTCTCATACCCAGGGTGTTATGCATACAAAAGTTACGTGCCAATGACATGAAAAAAGAATCTCTCTCTTTCTCTCTCTCTCTCTCTCTCTCTCTCTCTCTCTCTCTCTCTCTCTCTCTCTCTCTCTCTCCATCGACTGTCCAAACGAAGAACAAAGACATACTCTTTAAAACTACCAGAAAATATTTTATGTCATATGTCTACCTCTGTCTAGGTATATCTCCCCATACACATGTTGCTGTTGCTATACTGGTTTACAATAAATCCATCACCATACACTCCAAACAACTAAATGTAGAATGACGAAACGCTTGGGAAACCTATCAACGCCCCTAAGGTAATAAAGTTAATGCAAACATACAGGTAAATTAAATAGATCTCGTACGTTTGTTTTTCATCTGTTACCTATTGAAATATAGTCAAGTCTTTAGAATTTATTTTCCTTATAAGCCCTTTGATTGTCCGACATTCACTATCAGAATAACAGTTTGTCTGTCCACCCATTATCGACGTTTCTCTCCTACTACAAGCATACATTTTTAAGCTGGTTTTGTTTCCCTCCCTTTATTAACAAACAAACGACCTCGGGTACAAATAGCCTACACTCGCCGTGGTGTGACTATGGTAAGAATATGTAGTTGTTTCAGTAAGATATAACAGTGTATAATCTATCTTCTTTTTAATCCAGTTAACAGAAAATTAATACAACGTTTCATGCTCGAACATATTAGGAGTTTAACAGATATAAAATAAAAAGAAGTGGTATGAAACATCGATCAATATACTGAAATTAGAACGTACTTTCTTATTGAATTCCATGAAATAGTATATAGGCGAAAGCTATACATCGATTCTTCACTTTTATTGTCAGAAATATTTCCTTGCCAAAATACGTCTGATAGGCAGGGTGTTGTGATCACCTTAGTAACGTGAAAAATAACTCGATGTTTAACTCGACCGCAAATCCCCAATTATATAGAAACCAAATCCTTAAAATCGTACATGTACACGTTCCAATGGACAAATCTGATATGAGGATGATACTATTATTAATTTTCAATAGCTAGTCGACATTGGAAACCAATACTACGTGTAAGGACAAAGACAAATATCTGTATGCACTCATACAAGTTGTGTCTTTATATGCTTTGATGTTATGAATACGACAAACACCTTGGTGTTAATCATAATGACATCAATCTTTTCAATCGACATATGTTCTTGTCTCAGGCAATACAAAATATATATGCTGTGTTGCATTTCTTCAGTGATAGCAATAAACTGAATATCGAGTATTCATTAAAAAATAAATCATTTCAAAAAGGCATAGGAAACAAATCCATGTCTTGTGATTGTACCTCAACAAATTATTATATAAACAATATTGATGCAGTTGCTCGTCGCCTCATCTCTCTCTCTCTCTCTCTCTCTCTCTCTCTCTCTCTCTCTCTCTCTCTCTCTCTCTCAACCTCATTACGTTACCTTTTGGATTACAATGAATAGATAACAAAATAGTATTCTTTTATATCGTCTAGACGTATGTAAATACGGAGATATTTGGGAAACTTATCGTCGCTATTGACGTGAGGAAGGAAATGGAGAAATACGTGTAAGAAAAATGAGGTCCCGTAGGTTCTTTTATCACCAGTACTTCGTGAATTGTACTTTAAAATCAATGGGTTCTTCGTTCCTCTTTTGTCGTCTCTGTGTTACTGACTTGATGACGGTCTTTCTTTCTACCTAATAGTTACCTTTCTCTTCTTCCATGCATGTATTGGTTTTATTTCTTGATGATACCATGGTAGACAGGTCATTTCCATAATATACTGGAAATCAGTAGACTTCGAGTTTGATTTTTAACTTCATGCACCGTGGTGTGTTTCAAAAAAATGTTTCATGATCGTACATGGTAGGCGTTTATGGGACACATCATAACTCAACTGTAACGAAAATGTCGATCATTATAGTCCAAATCATTTCAACTTTCGAATTGACTTGCAAGGAATAGTTATACAGGGCAAAATCCGTACATTAATCCGTCTTTCAAATTATTTAAATATGACCATGATGATGGTAATGTCTCATACCCAGGGTGTTATGCATACAAAAGTTACGTGCCAGTGACATGAAAAAAGAATCTCTCTCTCTCTCTCTCTCTCTCTCTCTCTCTCTCTCTCTCTCTCTCTCTCTCTCTCTCCATCGACTGTCCAAACGAAGAACAAAGACATACTCTTTAAAACTACCAGAAAATATTTTATGTCATATGTCTACCTCTGTCTAGGTATATCTCCCCATACACATGTTGCTGTTGCTATACTGGTTTACAATAAATCCATCACCATACACTCCAAACAACTAAATGTAGAATGACGAAACGTTTGGGAAACCTATCAACGCCCCTAAGGTAATAAAGTTAATGCAAACATACAGGTAAATTAAATAGATTTCGTACGTTTGTTTTTCATCTGTTACCTATTGAAATATAGTCAAGTCTTTAGAATTTATTTTCCTTATAAGCCCTTTGATTGTCCGACATTCACTATCAGAATAACAGTGTGTCTGTCCACCCATTATCGACGTTTCTCTCCTACTACAAGCATACATTTTTAAGCTGCTTTTTTTCCTCTCTTTATTAACAAACAAACGACCTCGGGTACAAATAGCCTACACTCGCCGTGGTGTGACTATGGTAAGAATATGTAGTTGTTTCAGTAAGATATAACAGTGTATAATCTATCTTCTTTTTAATCCAGTTAACAGAAAATTAATATAACGTTTCATGCTCGAACATATTAGGAGTTTAACAGATATAAAATAAAATGAAGTGGTATGAAACATCGATCAATATACTGAAATTAGAACGTACTTTCTTATTGAATTCCATGAAATAGTATATAGGCGAAAGCTATACATCGATTCTTCACTTTTATTGTCAGAAATATTTCCTTGCCAAAATACGTCTGATAGGCAGGGTGTTGTGATCACCTTAGTAACGTGAAAATAACTCGATGTTTAACTCGACCGCAAATCCCCAATTATATAGAAACCAAATCCTTAAAATCGTACATGTACACGTTCCAATGGACAAATCTGATATGAGGATGATACTATTATTAATTTTCAATAGCTAGTCGACATTGGAAACCAATACTACGTGTAAGGACAAAGACAAATATCTGTATGCACTCATACAAGTTGTGTCTTTATATGCTTTGATGTTATGAATACGACAAACACCTTGGTGTTAATCATAATGACGTCAATCTTTTCAATCGACATATGTTCTTGTCTCAGGCAATACAAAATATATATGCTGTGTTGCATTTCTTCAGTGATAGCAATAAACTGAATATCGAGTATTCATTAAAAAATAAATCATTTCAAAAAGGCATAGGAAACAAATCCATGTCTTGTGATTGTACCTCAACAAATTATTATATAAACAATATTGATGCAGTTGCTCGTCGCCTCATCTCTCTCTCTCTCTCTCTCTCTCTCTCTCTCTCTCTCTCTCTCTCTCTCTCTCTCTCAACCTCATTACGTTACCTTTTTGGATTACAATGAATAGATAACAAAATAGTATTCTTTTATATCGTCTAGACGTATGTAAATACGGAGATATTTGGGAAACTTATCGTCGCTATTGACGTGAGGAAGGAAATGGAGAAATACGTGTAAGAAAAATGAGGTCCCGTAGGTTCTTTTATCACCAGTACTTCGTGAATTGTACTTTAAAATCAATGGGTTCTTCGTTCCTCTTTTGTCGTCTCTGTGTTACTGCCTTGATGACGGTCTTTCTTTCTACCTAATAGTTACCTTTCTCTTCTTCCATGCATGTATTGGTTTTATTTCTTGATGATACCATGGTAGACAGGTCATTTCCATAATATACTGGAAATCAGTAGACTTCGAGTTTGATTTTTAACTTCATGCACCGTGGTGTGTTTCAAAAAAATGTTTCATGATCGTACATGGTAGGCGTTTATGGGACACATCATAACTCAACTGTAACGAAAATGTCGATCATTATAGTCCAAATCATTTCAACTTTCGAATTGACTTGCAAGGAATAGTTATACAGGGCAAAATCCGTACATTAATCCGTCTTTCAAATTATTTAAATATGACCATGATGATGGTAATGTCTCATACCCAGGGTGTTATGCATACAAAAGTTACGTGCCAGTGACATGAAAAAAGAATCTCTCTCTCTCTCTCTCTCTCTCTCTCTCTCTCTCTCTCTCTCTCTCTCTCTCTCTCTCTCCATCGACTGTCCAAACGAAGAACAAAGACATACTCTTTAAAACTACCAGAAAATATTTTATGTCATATGTCTACCTCTGTCTAGGTATATCTCCCCATACACATGTTGCTGTTGCTATACTGGTTTACAATAAATCCATCACCATACACTCCAAACAACTAAATGTAGAATGACGAAACGTTTGGGAAACCTATCAATTCCCCTAAGGTAATAAAGTTAATGCAAACATACAGGTAAATTAAATAGATTTCGTACGTTTGTTTTTCATCTGTTACCTATTGAAATATAGTCAAGTCTTTAGAATTTATTTTCCTTATAAGCCCTTTGATTGTCCGACATTCACTATCAGAATAACAGTGTGTCTGTCCACCCATTATCGACGTTTCTCTCCTACTACAAGCATACATTTTTAAGCTGCTTTTTTTCCTCTCTTTATTAACAAACAAACGACCTCGGG